>JBBPMY010000814.1:0-11469 GCA_038090615.1 Phylloporus gajari
GATGAATTGACACCTACTTGGTAAAGCTATCCCTTTGGTCACTGTGTCCATCGCAGGTAGCATTTCACAGCCAAGTCGCATAGAGATCAGTGAGTAAAATGACTGCTAGAATATACCTATACTCACAGAGCCGTGCCCAGCTGAAAGGCCAGTTTCTAATCGAAAACGTGGACGACCTAATCATAGTGAAGAAAGTCCCTCCCGAAAAAAAACGCACCGGTGGGATGAAGAATCGGAAAAAAGCTTCGGGGATAGAAGAAACAGCACTGGTCATGAAGAGGGCAGTAACATTGACGCCGTTTTGCAGCAGCTGACGCGAATGACCACCGAGATCGGAGAGTTGAGGGCTGCCATTGGAAGGTTCTCGGCGGATACACTAGAACAACAGTATATCCTCAACAGGGCAGCAGGACGGGATGGATGCAGTATTTGCTGCTCAAAGCTGCGGCGGATTACCTCAGCACGTGAACTGCTGGAAAGCTCACAGCTTCCTGATGAAGAACTTGGGTGTGACTTTGGGAAACGACAATGATTTACTAATATCCTGTATGTTCGTGTCTTCCTTTCAACACGGGAATAACAACAGTCGTACACTGGTACGGAGTGCTTCAACTATTTCGACGCACTCGGTTCGCAGGGATCACAAATTTATTGCTATCGCAATGCTGGAGACATGCATACATAAACTCTACTAAGAGCTGATCGTAAACAGGGATGCCAGTTCGCAGTTGGGTAATACAAACCAAAATTGATGAGTACGCACACCCCTATACATGTTTCTTGGGATGAGATCATTGAAACATAATGCTAGAGCTCACCGTAGGATTCCTCAGTTCACCAACCTTAGGGCAGAAATCGCAGCGATGAACATCCCGTCACAGGCATTGACGTCATCGAGCTTGCAGTGCCGTTGACGCATACGAGCGATCGTATCCCTCGTCAAATACTGAGCGGCCTCATCCTCCACCTCTTCGATGACTTTCTGCACCTGAAGTATTTGCAACGCGAGTTCGCGTTTTTTCAGGATGGCATCTTGCCATGCTCTGACTTTCTGCTGGCGAGAGATGGGGACACCCGGCGGAGAAGACTGGTTTTGTGTATTAGCGAAGTGGAAGAAAGAAAACAACGAATCGGACTAACCTCCGTCAAGTGTAATCGTTCGATGTTGGCATAAAAGCCACCATCTTTGTGGCGTCCAGAGCTCGCGCTCCCCAAAGAAGTGGACGCCGGGGAACTGGTAATGCACGACAAGGGGGGGGAGGCGGGAGAGCCGGCCTCGTCTGCATCCTTTGGCTGCTTGTTAACAACCAGAGGTAGATGAGGGGAACCATTTGGAATCCCCTCCTCAGGAAGCACGACGAATACACCACATTCAGATCGCCTGTGGAAAGTTTGGTCTTCCTGCATGACTGTTCTCCTTGGGGGATAAGAGCAGTTTGACCGTGCTTTTATGTGGATGAGTGGCAAAACGCGGAGTTTTTAGTACCGAGTCCGCGAAGGACCTTGGTCACTAGTCCTGTCATTGCTGTTCACGTCCGAGTACATAGTACATATCACTTCGTAAATGACAAAGGAAAATCATCCGCGATGCTCTGCAACACTAACATCGTAGGGGAGGTAAGGGGGGCGCTGCATAAATGTATGGTATCCAATCAAGCAAGCGCGCAGCTCCTCAGGATCAGCGACTATCTTCGAAATAAGCGGATCATCTGATTTGAGGATTTCCCCACTACCGCCAGCAAACAAAGAAAGATAATGCGTGTGACGATTTACCTTCTTGATAACGGAGTTGTGTGCAGCAAAGTTATCCGGTGGTCGCATATACGCAGTGAATGGTCCCCGAGCCTTGTTTGCTTGCGTAGCATGGAAGTCGAGGAGTTCCTCGATCTACGTCAGTTAGTAAGAGAGACGCGAGATGCTTCGGGAGAGTGAGACCAACCCAACCAAGGACTTGTCCTACTTGCTGAGGCGTAGCAACTTCCAGAGGAGCCCACACGCGATGGCCATCCAACTTTGTATCCTCCAAAAAGCCAAACCAACCCGGGTACGTAGGGTCGTACAAGGCACGATGAACGACCTCTCTGAGGACAAGATTGCCGAACCATGGGGCCCTCTGTACCTGAACTTCTATCGTCTGCGATGCCGACTTGGAGGGCTGCGTATGAAGTAGACCGCATCCCTTGGAATCGTTGTCGAGGAGTTCCCGCAAGTTCTTACGGAACTCCACGGTGAACTCTTGAGGGGGGGGAAGAATTCCGGGACAGGTTTGGGTAACGTGCGGGAGGACAGCGAGCGCCGCTTTCTGGTAGCAGGTGAATCGGTAACGAACCCACGCGGCCGTGAACTGGGAATAGAATATAACGATGCGCGAGTTCTATAAGGGAACGAACACACCGCAAGCATCAACGCGAGCACGAACTTCATGTCCGTAGGCGAGGTGACTACCTTCGCTTCGACGACTTCAAAAGCTCCCCTTGCATGGAGGGCAGTTTCAACCATCGTGTCTCTCGGCGCGTCAAGGTTTGCGATACCCGGCACATCGAGAGAAACTGTGACTAGAAAAGGCTCGGGACACGTTACAAAATTTAACTGCAAAACTTGCCTGCCTCCCAAATCGAAGAAAGTGTCGTTTGCCTTGTAACGGCCGCGGTGTAACATTCAATAAATTGAGTCTTCGTCGGCTCTCGTCCAACGAGCTTCTGGGACGATTTTACACAAAGGAAATTCTGGATGTCGAGGGACACTGCTGCCCAGAATAAGGCGTTGACGCCGCAAAGCTTGTGGTAAATAGGTGGTAACCCGAGGGAGCAGGCAGGTGGACGAGGCTGGATGGGGGATACAATGACAGGAGGTGGTAGGGCAGCAGGCGAAATAAAGTGAAGTTCGTCGGCCAGATTATTGAACTCGACTGCCCAGGAAGCGCCATCCAAGCAAATTATTTGAGAAAACCCCGCATCGGATAAAGGGGACGGTACGTCGGTGTCGGGGTCGGGGTCGCCAAGTGCCTCCTGACTGGCAAGAAGAGTGGACGAAACTTCACGCTCCGTGATCATGGGTGATGATGGATCGCGAGCGCGCTGCATGTCTTCCCATAACGCATCAAACGCCGGGCTATGGATCATAGGGATGATCGCGTGGGGGTCTGACATGGTGTTCAAAATCAGGACAGACGTTCTAGGACGTTTCTTTGCCAAGATATATCAAGTGTCACTTACCTAATACTACGTCGCGGGGATCTAATCCCCTCACCCGCTCGGGAGAGCTACGGTAGTCGGGGTCCTGGGCTTGCCGCCAGCCGGGCCGTAACAGTCCCCTTTGCCTTACCTCCCCAAGGCACTTGACAAGTCGTACCAGCAATCCTCCCCTCCGCCATAATGCGTTCCTCTTTTGTCTCTTACAGGGCGCGCCACCTACAACCCAAACGAAACAATCGTCGCCTCTTCATCGTTGGCACTCTCGCTTACTTTCGCATCCTCTCTGTCATAAAGCACTCTGCGGTTTTTGCACCCGCGTTTCCCTCTTCGCTGTCCCCAACACATGCATTATTGCGCGACGGCCAATGGCTCGTCGTCGATCAAGACTGGTACAGGAGTGCTTGAGCTCTCCCACACAAGTACTCGAGCTTCAGATCAGCGGTTCCTGTTCCCCAATGCGAAACCTGTCGATCCGGTATGTTCTTTATTTTGTACTCGTAGAAATGCTAATCGCACCTGGTCAGACTGTGACAACCCCGCTAAACTGGGCATACCCTGCGCCATCACTGGACAATCTCGCCCATCACATCTCCAACGCGTTCATCACCCCCTCTGGTCGATTTCACTCTGACATCCACTTCCACCGACCAGCGACAGCCACTGCTTTACGGATGTGTCAAGTCAGTCCTCGGGTGCACGCACCGTCACTTTCTCCTTCATCCCAACGAAGAATTTGCCAACGCCCTCACTGCCAAGCCGTCTCTTATCCTTATGGAGTTCAGTATCGCATAGAGCACCGTTCCAACGACTCCATCGGCGAAATGAAGGGTGGAAAGTGGGTCGCGTATGCCGCTCGTGCCCTCATCGTGCGATTCTGGGAGCTTGCAAAGGTCAGTATCCTTTTTACTCGCGCATATACTCGTCTTAATCACTTACCCGATCGCAGAAAGCGGATTCTCTCGACATTCTTCTCGTCCTTGCTAGTTACATTCTTTCTCATGTATGCGTCCTTCATTCGCTTGTTCCTAGCCTCGCGAGCACTGGGAGCCGACTTCTAGCTCATCACCGCCACCATTTCGTCGTCGATCCTTGTGTTCATCTTCGCCCTTCCGTTGTCGCACTACCCCGAGACCCCATCAGTTGGACAGAGGTGCCCCTCTTCCGCGTCTGCACGGTCGGCTTTGACAAGCAACTTCGCCTCGCCAAGGCTATCTTCAATCACCCGCACCTTACCACTGCTGTCAAGGAGGACCGCTGGAGAGGTCATCCCCGAGGCGACGCAAGCCCGCGGAAATACTATTCTTCGCGACCATGGATTGAAGATCGCTGCACTCCTCTTGGGAGCTAAAAGGATAGTTGGTGGTCTCAAAGAGTTTTGCGCACTGGCACCCTGTCCTTGGTACAAGACTGCGTGGTATTTGGTACATTCTATGCAGTCATCTTGATGATTATGGTCGAAGTGAGTTGTTTTCATTTGTTTGTTCACACCCCACTTGGATAGACTCAAATGCAAACAGGTCCGCAGAATTCGAACCGTGCGTACATTGACCAAATCTCGGAGCCACAATAATCTTACCGCTGAGAGTACAGTCAACGCGCTCGTTTGTCCATCTCAACCAGCGGAAAATCGCGGTCCTAGCCACAAGTTGTGGAAGATCTTGCTTGGTCCCAGGGACTCCATACTCAAGGAAAGGAACAACCCCCCCAACTGGCGTGAAAGAAGAAGATCCGGTCGCCAGACTGAAACTTCTATTGGTAAGATTTATTATCTTGTTGATTGATTGTATTTGATCACAGCATGTCACAGCCCGTCTCTTTCCTTTGCATATCCTCAGCTTTACCACCACCTTGGCGCCCAATTTGAATCGAAAGGTGCATCCACGCCTTGGCCCATCTTCCTTTCGAATTTCGCAAAGTCGACATTACTTCCCCCGCCATCGCCGGCGTTCTCGATTCCATTGTGGTATTCTACGCTTCTGATATCAATACAACATGCTCTCCCGACGTGCTTGTAAAAGTTGCCCCCTCTTCGTATCACCGTTATCCCTCTCGGCCACGCACGGCCACGCGCTCTCTTCAGATCTAGCAAGATCATCGATAATTCATGTCTTGCTAGACCAATCTCGTCGGCGATCCTGTCATCTCAAAGTGGATCGTATTCGTTCTGGCCGCCAGCGTCGTTTTGAATGGCACCTTCCCAAGGGTATCGCCGAAGGTGCCATCAGGGGACTACGACCGCAAAGTGTCAGATTCAAGTTCATCGGTCTTGTCAAGAAGGACAGAGATGTAGACCAGGAGGTCAAGAAACCCTAGATCAAGTTCACTCCTGTCCGTACCAAGCCTTCGTTTGTGGTTGGCCCCTAACCTGGCAATTCTGGAGCAATCAACACCTCCAATTCTGTTCCATCCCCTTCTGTGGAATCCAAACCCCTTCTGGCCCCCTCCCTATTCCTGCCAACGGGGACAATAGCGCCCCTGCTTTCTTACTGGACATGAAACTTCGGACCCAGTCTGCTGTCGTTGTCGCCAAAGAACCCCGTATCAACCTTTCTATGCGGTCACTAGAAGAGTGTATCGATATCTTTGAGAACGAGCCTCGTCCAGTCCATGTATCACTGGAAACTCTCAATGACGAAGAAATCATACTCCTCGTGCAAAATGGAAAGATTACCGCATATGCTTTGGAGAAGGTTCCCGGCAATTATGAATGCGCCGTGTCGATCCAAAGGCCTTTGATTTGTGAGTTCATCTCTCGCAACTAAGTGCGCCGGCTGAGGACTTGGTTAGCTCGTGCTACTGTTACCCGAACGCTGGAGCATTCCGATGTCCCCATGGCCAACTATGACTATTCCCGCGTTTTTGGCGCGTGTTGCGAGAATGTCGTCGGATACATACCCATTCCACTTAGCATTGCTGGGCCTCTTACCATCGACGGGGAACAAGTACACATCCCAATGGCAACTGCAGAGGGCACTCTCGTTGCGTCTACGTCACGTAGTTGCAAGGCGCTCAACCCATGTAGAGGCGTCACCACGTTATTAACTTACGACGGAATGACGCGTAGTCCTGCCATCGACTTCCCATCCATCACAATGGCTGCAGAAGCAAAAACCTGGGTTGATTCGGACGAAGGCTACAAGACAGCCTTTGAGTCTACTTCACGGTTTGCCAAGCTACAGAGACTCAAGACCGCTATGGCCGGACGGACGCTCTTTGTTCCCTTTGTGACCAAGACTGGGGATGCGATGGGCATGAAAAAGGGTACAGAGAAGGCACTCGAGGCGATGCAATGGCATTTTCCCAAAATGCTTACCCTCGCTCTCTCCGGCAACTACTGCACCGACAAGAAGCCCGTGGTGATTGACTGGATCGAAGGTCTGGAAAGAGTGCGGGTTCGGTCGGCGGGTTCAATGCACACGCACACACGCGGCGAATATCCTGACTGCGATCCTCCTTGTGACCGGCCAGGACCCGGCTCAAAATGCGAGAGCACAAGCTGTTTGACTCTGATTTGGAACCGTACGTACCTGGTACATGGACTTGTTGTGCGAGGGTTATTCCCTGACAGGACGAACAATGGAGAGGATCTTTTGATGACGGTTTCCATGCCTTGCATTGAAGTCGGGACTATCGGAGGTGGTACCGTTCTTGGTCCATATGGTGCGGTGCTGGAGATGCTCGGTATCGGTGCTCACCCAACCACACCCTGTGCGAACGCTCAACGCTATTGTCGTGATCAGCCCTTGCAACGGTGGAAACAGTTCGAGAGATGCGCTGTCTTCTCGAGGCACAGACGAAAGGCGTTGTTGCATCGAGGTTGCGTTCTCCTTGCCCCCTGTGATTGCAAGGTCGAAACACCAAACATAGTGGAAAATTGCCCGTAGATCCTTGTGCTTTTAGGGATGGACTATACTCTAAGAGACGTGTATATATATACATGTGATAGCCGCGACTAGGCTTGCCTGCGGGCAGGGCCGTGCCATCTCTTGTGATGAGAAGTCCCATAACAAGATAGTACAGCCACTACTTCCAACGTGACTGGAGTTACATGGTAAACAAGGTAGCCTTGCCACCGCCACAGCCAGTAGTGCCGCATCCCTTACCAACTGCCATGACTCCCGATGTCGCTCGGTCGAGATTTCCTTTTTTATTCGAGGCGGACTTCGTTAGCCTCCAGTCAATGGTACCAGCGTATTGTCTTTGACTAGGTATCAACTTAGTGTACGGTAAGTTCTGTTAAGATTTCCAATGGCAAGGCAGATACTATCGTTCTCCTCGTACCAACAGCTACTGCAAACGTGTGCTCAGATGTCGACACCACAAATATGTGTCTGTGGCCGTTCGTTCACACAGGGCTCAGCATTCACGAAACACTCGAAATCATGTAAAGCAGGGAGGAAACGCCTTTCTAGTGCACTTGCACAGGCGCAAGAAGTGTATCGAAAGAAACGCCGCTTCTCAGGTGGCTCCAAGTCACTCCCTCGACCCGAGGTCGCTGCCTTGTTACAGCCAGCACTTGCCCAGAGCATCCAGGACAGCGGACACCAAGCCGAAGGGACTGTTCCATTCGATGGATGTTCTCGGGTTTGTTTTGTTGTTTTCCCGTCTCGTCATGGACGCTGACACTTTCCCAGACTGCCCAGGACGACGAACATGAAGCAGAACACGCCCAGACAACCGATGTAGGTGACTCATTACCACTTTCATTGCGAAGGGCCCGTCGACCGAATAGGCAACTTCCGAAACGGTTCAGGGATACGTTGCCCGAGTCGCTCCTGCCTCTGCCTCCTCCAGAGGCTACTGTTGCTCGCCACAGATCGCCATCACTGCCACCGCCATTACCCACTTCTAGTTCATCGGCTCTGTCGGCCCCACCGCATTATCTCCAGCCACGGCCCCGCCAGATTTTTCGAACACAGCAAAACTCGTTCGGGCTGTTCCGAGTATACGACAGCGAATCGCTCCCCGTAAATGATCCCGAAGATTCACCCGTCAACGAGCCTCGGCTGGGCGAGTCTCTCAGGCCCGAATCAATCCACACGCACACTAGCGTCGAGAACCCTTTTCATCCATTCCCAAACCAAAGCTCATTTTACCTCGCTGATTGGTACTGGAATCAAAGTGCAACGAAATCCAGGCGAGACTTTAGGGACCTCCTCAACATCGTCGGATGCTCTGAGTTCAACCCTGACGATATTTGTGCTACTCGATGGACAAGTATCAATCGTGAATTAGGACGACTCACACCCACCGAGGAGCTGTCCTCTGCGACATTTGACAGCCCGGGTGGCTCGGTAGCTATGGGCAGCATTGATAACGACCTTGGCTGGAGACGCAAGTCTGTGACGATCTCGATACCATTTGCCAAACGCTCTGCTAATCCTGGGCCACACGACTATACGGTTTCTGATTTTTACTGCCGCCCTCTGATCTCTGTCGTGCGGGAGAAAATCCTGGATCCAACAGTGCACCAGCTTGTTCACTACGAACCTTACGAGCTACGTTGGCATCCTCCTCATAAAGACCACGACATCAGAATTCACGGTGAACTGTATACTTCCCAGATGTTCATCGATGCGCACAACCAGCTCCAGCAGACACCACCGGAACCCGGGTGCGATCTACCTAGACGAATTGTCGCACTCATGTTCTGGTCGGACGCGACGCAGTTGACGTCCTTCGGGGATGCGAATCTATGGCCTTTGTACGTATTCCTTGGAAACCACTCCAAGAATGAGAGGAGCAAGCCATCGTCCAAGTTGTGTAGCCATGTCGCTTATTTTCAACGTGTACGTGCTTCGTTGAGTTTAATTAATGCAGATTGGGGTTTCTTATTCGGTGGTCACAGTTACCAGATGACTTCAAAGATTTCATACTCGACAATGGCGAAGATAGGCTCCCTGGTGACGCGTTTTTTACGCATTGTCACAGAGAACTTTTTCACGCCCAGTGGAAGGAAGTTCTCGACGATGAATTTGTTCACGCATACGAACACGGCATTGTAATGACGTGTGCCGATGGCATAGTACGGCGGTTGTTTCCTCGCATCTTCACGTATTCGGCTGACTATCCCGAAAAGTAAGTTCCTCGTTACCGCTGAGTCAAAGGAAGTGACCGACCTCACATATGACCAGAGTATTAATAGCAAATATCCGTAACCTTGGGGCATGCCCGTGCCCCCGTTGCATCATTCCGAAAGATAGGATACAAGACCTGGCGACGGACAGGGATGTTCTTCAACGACAAATTCTGGCGCGCAAGGATAATAACGAAAGACAGCTCAAGATTTCCTCTGCACGCAAGCTAATCTACGAAGAACATTATGTTGTAGATGCATCCCGCGTTGAAGATCTCCTTAAAGCTGAGTCCTTGGTGCCTACTGAGGTAGGTGTTCGTACTGCATTAGTCGAGTTTCCGCTGCTCACACACGCATCTTAGAATGCGTTCTCTGAACGGCTACGCCATACGGGATTCGACTTTTTCTTGATGCTCGTGGTCGATCTCCTACATGAGTTCGAACTTGGCGTTTGGAAAGCATTGTTCATGCACCTGTTGAGGATGTTGGATAGTCTGAAGGGAGATAAACTTGCTGAACTTGATCGCCGGTAAGGGCCAATAGATCAAGTTGTTACATCGCTCAATGTACTTTTAAGTTACCGCCAGATTCCAACTTTTGGATGTGGTACGATCCGGCGTTTCAGGCGAAGTGTGTCCGAGTTAAAGAAAATGGCAGCGCGTGACTTCGAAGACTTGCTACAGGTGAGCGCTGCGTATATCTTCATGCAGAAGAAACACAACCTATTGTAGTACTTTTCAGTGCGCTATACCCGTGTTTGCAGGCCTGTTTCCTGAACCACACGATCGGGTAGTCCAGGAACTCCTTTTTATCCTCGCATATTGGCATGGGCTGGCAAAGCTCCGAATGCATACCGACGAGACACTTGAAATCCTGGATACGATCACTCGGTCCCTTGGTCGCAAGATTCGTCGATTCGTGGCAGACACCTGTCCTGCATTCTCGACAAGGGAACTTCATCGTGAAGCAGAGGGCCGCCGCAGACGCCAGGCTCGCAAAAATTGTAACCGTACCGATACCACGTCAAATTCAGGGGTTGCGGGAGGGGGTAGCTATCAGCCAAAGGTCCTTAATCTTCGAACATATAAACTTCATGCCTTGGGCGATTATGTTTCCCAAATCAAACTTTATGGTACTACGGACTCTTACTCAACCCAATCTGTGCGTCATGCTATACTAACCGTCATAATTTATTGATGCAGTCTGATTCACCAGGGGGAACTTGAACATCGTACCAGCAAAGCGCGGTTTGCGAGGACCAATCGCAAGGCATTTACTGCCCAGCTTGCTTCTATTGAACAGTGTCAACACCGCATCCGGCGCATCAAGGCCCAGAACCAGGTACCTGATGAAGCAACGGACGCAACGCCGAATGCACCCGAGCGACACCATGTCATTGGAACGTCCCAAAATTATCCAGAGGACGTACTCGCTTTCGCACGGAGTCATTCAGACGACCCAGCTGCAAAGGTCTGTTCAGTTTATCCGTTCATGAACAGGATATTCATCCGACGCGACGTCTACAGGATTTTGTCGTCAAACTCAAATCGCATCTTTTGCCTCGTGTTCGTAATATGCACGGTCTCGACCTTGAAGATGTTCGACCTCAATCTGATGATGACATTCTCTCAATCGCCAACCAAGTAGTTTTCAAAGGGGGGCGCATATATCGTCACGCCCTATTCCGCATAAACTACACGACATATGACCTCCGTCGCGAATGCGACACAGTAAATCCTTCCACAGATCGCCGTGACATCATGATGCTGGCCCACGAGAGTGGTTCCAACCATCACCCGTTTTGTTATGCCCGCGTTCTAGGCATCTTCCATGCGAACATTATTTTCACAGGGCCAGGATCCAAAGACTATCTGTCAAGACGGTTAGAATTCCTCTGGGTGCGATGGTTTCAGCATCTAGAGTCTCCAGCTACTTTAGGTTGGGACCAATATCTTCTTGACAGAGGGAAGTTCTTACCAATGAGCTCAATGGAAGCCTTTGGATTTGTTGACCCAGCAGATGTCCTACGAGGCTGCCATCTTGTTCCATCATTTGCAGATGGGAGACTTCACCCTGATTGCATTGCTGTATCCCAGTGGGCTCATGATGCCAATGATTGGAATTATTATTATGTCAATCGGTATGTTTTTCTATTTATTTCAGTATATTAATGGTCAATGTGTATCAGGTTTGTGGACC
>JBBPMY010000815.1:0-11458 GCA_038090615.1 Phylloporus gajari
CTAGTGGAGGTTATTTGTAGTTGTAAAATAACACGGGTGCGGGCAGGTATGGCTATTCGAGAGATGGCTATGGAACCCGGCAAACTTCCAACTGAGCCATCTGACTGTCGACCCGTACTACCCTCTGTGGCAAGAGATTTCCCGGATTTGTTTGCTGGATACCCCCGCAGGTAATGCCACTGCCGAACCCACACGGACCAATGTTACCCTTCCTGGACACCAGTCTTAGTGTTCTGTCTGAGGCCAGAGAAGTCGGGGCCAGAGACAGTTGGAATGCTGGCGATTGCGGATCGCATTTTCCTGCTTGACGATCGATGACCATGCACCCATTGCCGTTGGTCGTTCAGGGAGATCTGATGCCACTATTTGGAGCTTGGGACTATCCCTTCCACCGAGGATGAAACAGTGGTCTGCAGATCGTTGTTGGGATCCATTGTTGAATGGTAGCACCTAGAACGTAGTGTCAGCCAGGCGTTGGGCACCGGAAGTGAGAGCAACGCACTTCATACCCGACAGGAAATATGTATCGTTCTTTATAAAAGTGCTCTCGCCAAGATTTATGGTGGTCATGATGCCGACATTAAAGGGCGAAAGGGAGCGACCCTTCTTATCCCGCGGCACGGTTGGAGTGTTAAAGCTCTTGGAGGTGATGGTGTTTGCCTTCAGGCGCTTGGGCTTGGTGTATCGTTGGATATCTGATGGCCGCGGTCCGGATGTAGCGGGTGATACAGCGTGCATAGGCGATTGCCTGGGAGGTGGAGAGTTAGCAGGTGGAGGGCCAGACACGGCTAGCTGAGGACCATTTTCAGTGCACAGGGTCGGCTGATAATAATGTTCCTCTGGGGGAGTCATGGCAGGAGACAAGGGAGATGGGGGACAAAGGTTGATAGAAGACCCCGCATCGGACTCGGTGGGTGGTTTGACGGGTGGTTCAAATGCGAGCGAGCACCTTTGTGAGTGACAAGGAAGGGAGGCATACCACCCCTGCTGGTGCTGGGAAGGGGTCAAGGTGAATATGGGCTGGGTAGGGACTTGTGGCACGACGGGTCCCTTGCCCTCGGTTGAGTGTGATCACTTAGTTTGGCGGCGAGCCTGCCAGGGGTCCTCCTCGAGCTGTTCGCGGTGCTCCTCGTCTGTGCGCTTGCGGGCGAGCGGGCCAATGTACCAAGAGCTGAGCAAGGGGTCGAGGTTGTGGTCCTCGGCGTCGTCTTCGGCCATCAGGCCTCGGGCCTGGCGCAGATTTGTGACAACAGCTGCTCGGACCTTGGCGGAGAAGAGCAAGTGCGGGAATGCGCTGGATGTGGGAAAGGCAAGCCCCGGGGTGTTGGGCTTGGAGCGAGTTTCGAGTTCGTGTGTTCGCTGGAGGACAAGGCTGTGCGCTACTGAACGAGATGGCAGGGATTGGGGCAAGTGGGACGTACTCTCGTTCCTCTCTGAGCTTGACGTTCCGCTCACCAGAGAGCCTCAGCTCGGCCTGTGCATCCTGGTGTTTCTGACAGGGCGTTGAGGGTTTGGAGGGCGACGCGTAAGCGCGGACCGACGTACCTGCTCAAGCTCAAAGTACCGCCTTTTGAGCTCCCTGTACTTTTACTGGACATCCTGATTATCTTTGGTGGGCTGAGCTGATGGTTGTGGGAGAGGAGGAGGAGACATAACGATGTCTCTGTATGGACCCACTGCTGTTGTAGACGTGTGAATACCTATTCAGTAAGGGGTTATCTTCCATTTACTGTGAGCACGATTAGGTCTATTTACCACATAGCGTGAATCCGTTGCTTGAGGGAAATGGTTTTTGCACGTTCAGTGACGAAGGCCTTCATACACTCGAATTCCTTGATACTACCAGCCTCGAATCCACGCGAGTCATGAAAAATAAAGCGCATCTCGTTTTCAATGCTGTGTAGTCCACGCTTAAGACATGAGCTAAAATGGAATGAAAAAACTGGGTCTTACTATTTCCATTTTGAACATATCCGCTGTTCATTGGCGCTGAGGGTGGAATTGGTGGGGATGGTCATGGACTAACTGCCGAATGGCGAGTGAGAAAGTCATCACTCAGTAAAGCGCAAAGAAAGTACCCACCAACTATTCTTTGGGTATCTCCCTCCTGTGCGCGTTTGACAAGTGCAATACACCGTGATCCTTGGAACATGCCAAGCACTGCGATGCCAGCAGTAAAATTGACAGTCAATTCAACCCTTCGATTAAACATAGGAACTGTGCGCACCATCCGCATGATCGTCAGCTGGTTAGCTTCCGCAATGTTGATATCCGGCCATGTTTTATGGTCCCTAAGTCAATCGCTCTCCCATCAGTGACAACAGGCACGATAACCAGACTGGTTGCGCACCCGAGAACGACTCCGATGCACCTCGCGAATGTTGGTGCGCTAGAAGAACTGCAACCCGATGGTGAGTCGTGGAGAGTCGCAAAGTGTCACGCATCACATCGCGTCACTACCTACCTGCTTCTGCAGCGGTGTATCTCGTTTCGTTTCAACTCAGGAGGCAGGACAGCCACCTCCTCCATGAACAACACCCGCGTGCGAAGCCACGCCGAACATTCTCCAGCAGGACAAGGCAATATAGGCGGCAAGGACTTGTTTGACATGCCCCGAGTCATCGGAGGCAGGACAACGGGCGCAGGTGTCATTGTTGACGCGGCGAGTTGTGGACTCAAAGTCGCCCTCATCGAGCGCAGCGACTTCAGCTCTGGTACGCCCTCCACAAGTGGCTATTCGTGCGTTGATAATGAACAGGCACGTCCTCCAAGTCGACCAAACTCGTTGTCGGTGTGCGTATCTCCAAGGCGATGGAGTTGGATTATGAGCAGTTCAAGCCCGCGAAAGAGGCATTCAATGCATGAACAACAGATATTCTTGTAGACGGCGCCGTATCTGTCGCATATACTTCCCATCACGCTTCCCCTGTGCAAGTGCATCTCACACCTTTTTCTCATTCTTTTCTAGGTGATTTGTTAGCGGGCAAAGAGAACATGGAAAGCTCGAATCACCTGTCAACGAGAAACACACTCGATTTGTTTCCAATGCTCAAAGGCGACGGTCTCGTCGGGGCCGCTACTGCTGCGGTTCGTTCTCGTCCACAGTCCGTACCCAATTCGTCATCTCGATCCAGGTAAACACAGCAATGCGCGTATGAACGTTGTGCTGATAAAATTTGCCGCCAAGCTTGGCGCGACCATTGCCAATTATTGCGGCGTCACTCAACTCTACAATATGAACGCAGCAAATTGGTGAGTGCTCGTGTCAAGGATGAGCTTTCCGGACGCGAATTCAACGTCTGCGCCAAGGTACGCTATGGTGCGCTCGACCCTGCGGTTTCAACTCCCAACCCTGTGGGGCCTACTACAAAATCGACTCAATCACACCACCGCAACCCTCCTCCCACTCCGCTTCTCCCTTACAGGTGCAGGCACTGTCGCCGAACTCCGCCCACGCCCATGCAGCCCCCTCTCCAACATTGCCCTCTTGTGTGCTCGCCTGAGCCTCTCCCTTTCCCTCTTACACACCTCACCTTACTCTGCCTCTCACGCATACGTCCACGTTTATACTCACGTCGCATTCACCTCTTTTTCTGGCACCTTGTCGACCAATGACGACGGCTCGAGACCTCTTTTGGCATGCCCCACAGGCACATGTTGGGCTATCAGCAAATGAGTGATGGTATGCAGTACCATAATAGCCAAGGGGTACAAGTTGGTTTCTTTATATGCAGAGGTGATAAGGAAAGCTCAAGAAGGCCAACAGGGACACCAGGTATATTTACCAGAGGGCCAGAAGCAACAAGAAGAGGTCCAAGGTGTGTCTGTAACCTAACAAGATTTGTTCTAGAGGGATTTAACTTGACTGTAGTGGGCATTTGACACACTGGACAGTGTGTACTGCATTGCAGAATGAGTGCACTGTTCCTCTTCAAGGAAGCTAGGGGTGGTCTTTGTTGACAATTCTACAGTTTGTGATTGTGCTGTTGGGTAGTCAGTTCTGTTGGTGTGGGTGCCTGTTGGAGATGCCAGGGCGAGGTGGGGGAATGTCAAGGTACAGGACATGGTGGAGTAACAGTGTGGATGATTCAGGTGAGCTTGCAGGACCTCAGTCAAGCTAATTTCTGGTGGATCCCTTGTTCTAGTTATCAGGCCAAAGTTGTATGCTCTTCTTTCTTCATCTATCAGCAGGATGGTGTCAAGCTCTGACTGACATGCTACAGGAATAGGATAGTCCAGGTCAGTGGTCAAATCATGTCTGATTCAAGTGTGGTGCTCCCTGTTGATGGCCAATTGCATGCTAGCTTTCCATTCTTGTTGAGAATGGACATGAGCAGATGTCATTCCCCTGAGAAGGACTTTTTCAACCACACTTCTTGCATGTGGCTCTAGGCATATTATGCTCTTGGTAACCAGTGATGATGCAAGAGCTTATGTAGCATCCAATGGGCTTGTGATAGTTGAGCTTGGGCCAAGAGTAATCCAGATGTCTCTCCTCAATAAAGCATTCATGAACTTGGTGTATGTACCTGTCTCCCTCCACCCCCACATGCACAGCTGAAAATGACAAACAACTTGGTGTATTTGGTACTCAAGACACTGAGGGATGCCTTGGAAGAGCATAAGAAGAGCCCTCTTAACCAGTTGGGTTCATGGAAATCAAATGTAAGTACTCTTCCCTTAACATCACCTTGAGCTGTTGTTTCACCCCACCTGGTGACCTGTGATCCAATGTCTCATTGTGACCCATTCCCAAGTCTGCCTATTGTATTGTCAGTCCTTTTATGAGTCTGAATCAACAGTAATCATCTGCATCCTACAATGAGTGAACCTCAAACCCAAGCACAACAACCACAGGATGTGAGTGGTTTTCCAACAGAGTTCCCCAATCACATGGTATTGAAGGGAGCATAGATGGGAGTACCTCAGGTGGGTGGAGTTGTGCAAATGTTGACACTGAAAGGTTCTTCTGAAACCTTTTTGTCTTAGTCATGACAATTGTGACCACCTTATCTTGGTTGCTCACACAAGGAAAGGTCTGCTTCATCTATCCTTGCATGTGTCCAGTCTTTATCATTTTCTGTGATGTCCACTACTGCTGCTTTTATTACTGAACCTAGTGCTGTCAGGAGTAGTTTTTCCATGTTGAATGAGTCTTGAACTCAGCTAGCATCTTACAGAGAAGCTTGATGATGCATATGTATTGTATTAGAATGTGAGACAAGGATTCATGGAGCATATGTGTAGCCTAGTCTGAGTTACTAGGCTATCTATGACAAGGAGGTGTTGGTATTGGTGAGTGTTCTAATGTGTAAGAAGCTGCTGTCTAGTTGATTATAACTGAAGGAATGTGCTTGGTCTTCATCTGTTTTGTCTCATTTTCTGCATCTTTTGCCAATTCTTCTCTGAATCTCCACACAGATCCTCAAATACATTTATCTCCTGTCTCTTATCCATTGAGGGTATGCTCTTAAGTCCCAACTATACTGTAGGACAATCCTCCTTTTACTGTCCTCTCTTACATGTCTGACTACTTCCCTGTTTTCTCTATCTATATGTTTTTCCATAACCTTTTCTAAGAAATTAACTGTTATACATATGCCCCTACCCTTTTGAACCAGAGCATTATTCTATTTCTTCTATGCCATCCAGATTAGCTTAAAGACATCAAGTTCTATTTGTTTATTTACAAAATGTTGACAATGAAAGAGATCAAATCAACTGAATCTAGTCTGTCAAATCTACAGTTGGTGGGTTATTAAATAATGCAGCAGGTGAAAAGCATTTGTCTATGTCAGTTTTGAAGTCAGTCTTTGTATTTACTCCAGCTGCCTTAGCCTGTTTGATTGTGTTATAACCCAATTCAGCTGATTGGATCATACTAGCCTGGTTGAACCAGACCAGACTGCCTCTACCCTCAGAAAGATTGTCCCATATAGGATATTCATCTCTTTTCAAGATGTTAGGACGATCCTTGCTGGCCAAAAGCATGTCTAAGCAAAAGCAACCATTAGTAGTGTTTAACAAGGTTAATAAAACATCCTACCACTAATGTCAATGTTGAAATGATAGAATAAAGCTGAAGGATATAAAAGTAGGACTCCAATAGGAAGTTCTAGTATCACATCCAGCTCCCAGATCACTAGCCAGGCCTTCTGATGTGAGTTAAAAGACCCTATAAAAGAAAGAAGTGAGCATATGGATCAAAAAGTAAATTGACAACTCACTGTTCTTATGATAAGTCATAAGAGCACACATACCACCAGCAATGTTCTTCCTGTCAGCATGTGGTAGCGTATGAACTCTACCTCCAGGTAAAGGAAAGTTTGGACAGAAGTTAAAGAAAAGTTTGAACTGAGCTTCAACTCCTCTTTCAGCCCAATAATCTATAGCATTTTGAAACCTGGTTGCACAAGCAGGAAGATAGAACTTCAAGGTTTCACAAACAAAGTTTCTATGCATAGAGTACTGAATTAGTGAAGGAGAACTACATCAAAAGACTTACGTTAGGTTTCTGATAAGACCAGATTGAATAAAAACATCTGTTGCCTTTACATCAATTTTGTGAAGTTGAGACAAAGTAGGATCCTAAAGTATGATTTGAGTTCTCAAAGGTCTAAGAAATAAAGCAACAAGCTAACTTACCTTAGTGTATTGACGATGCCAGCCTAGTAAAAGAGGAAGATGATTTCCTCTAGAGTTGAAAGCCAACTCCTTCATGTCTTGCAGCCTCTTCTCTTGAAGGACTCCAACAAAATTTTGTAAGAGCTTGTTTAATTCATCTAACTTGTCCAAAAACCAACTGGCAGCATGACAACGAATCACCAGAAGATGGTTATGCTGGTCAAATATAAAGACAGGCTTATCACTAAAAAGTTCTTTTTAGTTATGACAGCTTATAAAAAAATAGGCAACTAACTTCACATATGGAATCTTAGTAAACTGGTTGAGGTGTTTCCAAACCTCACCTGTGACAAACAGATCTCTCATTTTAGTCAGCTCAACCTTAGGCCTAACAACCCCTGTCCAGCCAGTACTTGTAGCACAAAGTGAATGGCTACTGAGGGTAAGCTGGACCACCTGTCTGCTGTTTAAGATATTCTGAGCTATCTTTTGCAACCTGTTAGAGTTGCCTTTGAGCCTTTGAGCTGATCTCTTTTTCATTGCTGCTGCACCCTTTCTATTCTTTTTCTTCTTGACAGACTCAAGGGGCTGAGATATAACTGCCAAAGGCTCAAGAGAACTAGAAGACTTAAGCCTGTCAGAAGAAAAACAAGACTTAGTATAAAGATTAAAATCAAATATATGGCTACCTTTTCCTAGGAGGGCTGGATGTAGGAGATAGAGGATCTGACTCCATAGCATCACTTATAGAAGCAGGTGGATGAGGAAAAAAAGATAATGAACCAGATGTTGGCTTTATAATTAATCAGCAAGTTAGTCAACATCATAATCAACTATCACTTACTGTCATGATGTTGTAGAAAGCAACATGCTCTCTTGTAAGATTTATCTGAGGTTGTGTTTTAAAGAAGTCCTCATCAGGTAGTTGATCCATCTCATAGGCATGTAAAATGCTTGACAAGTTAATGCTAGTGGTAAAAATTGCTAGGTTCTCATAAGAGCAATCATCTAAGGTGGTGTTAAAGTATTGAAGCTCTTGCAGGTAAGCCATGGGCAGTAGTCAAATGAAAGCTAGTTGGATATGAGTAGTTGAGTCACACCTGTGCACAGTTGGTTGGTTTCAGTTAAAATTAATAGCAGGTTAGATCTGGTTTGAGCAGAAAACCTACCACTTGGGGAGAGTGAATGTAGCAAGAGGCAGTACTGGGGTCTGATGAGTGCAGTAGATCCAAATGGACAACCAAGCAAGGCAGAAAGTGAATAGGTAAGGAAGACTGGACAAACAATGGAATATTCCTGTAGCACCTATCCATCACAATGAGATACAAGATCAATCTGCATTGGTCACTGCAACCATGGCCATGAGCACACACCTTGGTCCCACTGGTGTTGAGAATGATGATTATGTCATCATTATTCAGCATCGATTAGATGCTAGATCATGCTTATCTTCTTATCTATCTTATCTTTCTCGTAAGCATGATTACACATGATCCTATCTAAACGGATCATTACGTGTTTTATATGACACTGCTCATGTTTTGCTATTGGCTATTACTAATAGTACGATAAGAGAGTTTACTGCCATTGGCTGTTATTGTTCTACGTATTTAGAACAACCATACAGATACAAACACAATGTACTGTATATAAGGAGGAGCTCCCACCTAGTCGCTCCTCTAACAGAATCTCCATCTCTGTTCTCTTATACTGCCTAGTGACTCTCACTGAGCATTACGCTATCCTTGATTACCACCTCAAGTCTCCTATCTAAGTGAGTAATTCCCACTTAGCTCATTCCTCTACCATTCGGAGCATTCTTTAGAAGTCCAAGACTTCCAAGGTCGCAGGATGGGCTCTAGTGGGAGTTACTCACTAGGGTAGGCGCAGCGTAGGCGGTAGCCAAGTGTTGATAATACGAGTGCTTATGAGGTAGCACAGAACAGAGGATGGAGATTCTGTTAGAGGAGCGTACGTGCAGGGAGCTCCTCCTTATATACAGTACAGGTTTGTTTGTACGTGTGTATAGTAGTTCTAAATAGATAGAACAATAGTAGCCAATGGCGGTAAAGGCTCTTATCTGAGCCAATAGCGTTAAGAACGCTTATCGTACTAAAAGTACTAGCCAATAGCAAAACATGAGCAGTGTCAGTATCAGTCAGCATGAGTAATAACGTATCAGTCATCATGATAAGGATGAGTAATGAATGAGAAATCATGATGACGTTAAAGATAAGAAAGATAAGCTGACCGATAAAGAATGTCTGATAAGATTAGATAAGATAAGACATTCTCAACACATTCCACTCCGAAAAACTGGCTGATAGTGAGGGGATGAGGTGGATGAGGGCCCGTGTTGAAGCTGCTGAACGATGCTGTGTCACTGTTGGCACATATTTGGCTCAACCAATCAATGGTATCTTACTGCGGATCATCACCTGAGCCAGGAGTCCAAGTCGCTTCCAGCCAACAACTTGACCACTGAGAATGCAATTATACTCAAGCGATTCAACTGTTACTCATTGATTATCAATACAACTGGTCAGGCAACAACTTTCTTGCTCAGTGAGTACAAGGAATGCAAGACGATGGCCCTGACAGCGCATTCCTCAAGGTCTTGGAGAGTGCTTTGCCTTTTGATAAACCTATTCTCATCCGAGATGTTGAATGCTACGCCGAACAGAAAGAAGATTCATAGAACGGGTGGTCATGTGCTCATTCATATCAGCAACCAAGATGTTGATTTCTCTTCCGCGTTCACAACGCTTCTCTCGACTCGATTTGAGACCTGTCAGTCAAAGTCTCTCCCGACATTCGCAGTAGAACTGCCTTTTTAACTTCAGTCTTCAAGGCCAATCTTTGGACTAAGTGCTCGAGGTGGAACGACCGGATGACGAACACAAGCGAACAGATCTCATGAAAGCTCAAGGCGAGTTCCACCTCCATCTTCAACAATGTTGTAGAAACGGTTACTACAGGCCCTCGATGAATCGACCTGAGATATTCTTGATGACGATAAAGCCGCTGGCGCCTTCGAAGCACTGACACGGGGAGGCTGTGGAAATTGCGCGCAAAGTGGAAGGGACGGACGTTGTTATGGGAGGAAGTCGAGCAAGCAAATACCTGCCATTGGCACAAGCCCGCAGTTCAGTGTTATTCATTCTTGAACAACTCGATCTTCCCTATCACCTTTACCAATTCTCCTCAGCCCTTCCTCGACATCTTTGACTACGTGCTTCATCACAACCACAACTCGAAGAATGTTGCTGAGGTCCCCACGACAACACGTCCGCGCCATCAACAAGCACCTGGCGTGCACGCTCAACACCGTTCTCGCTTGCCTGCTCGCCACCATACCCTCTCGCCACCACGCCCGCCTCGCCTTCACCACACCATGACGATGATACCGCCACGACGTTCGTGCCGTCGACAAGCACCCGACGCAGCGACAAGGACAGTGGCAGGATGACGACGCGTCCCCTAACTCACCAGACGCCTTTGCTCACCCACTCGCTGCCTTGCGCTCTCTCTTACTCGCCTCATCCACTCGTCCTCCTCGTGTTCTCTCACTACCTCACTCTCTTCTTCGCCCTCTGGGGCATGCCGCGCAACGACAACGACGCGGCATGCCCTCTTTATGTGGCCCCACCCGCCTGTTCGCCACCTCGCCCTCTCCAGTTTGCCCTCACTCGCTCGCCCTCTTCGCCCACTCCCTTGCCCACCTGCCCGCTCACCGCACCCTCTTAACAGTTTAGCATTTCCAAACGCCACGGGTCATTAGTAATTACCACAACTGCGAATACCATGCCCGCGAGCTCTCATGTACTTAGTTGTGATTGAACTACTGATCCACAAGATCGATTAAGAAATGGGTTCAGATGCGAGTATCGACTACAAGAATACAAGCAATGGCTAGAGGAGAGTAAAATCAATCAAGAGAGATCTTCCAAGGCCTCGAGCCTTGAAATTTGTCTAGTCGCTGTAGAAAAAGCAGTCGTTGCCAAAATCAAATTTGTTGGCTTACCTGTCCCTCACTGCCCCTTGCTACTTTTGAAGCTAGGCAATCTCGGGCAACTGGAGTCCATAAATCCGAGGTCGATATCTGTCTGCCTTTAAGGCGACCAACGACTTCCGTTACCTCCTGTTTCTCCCTCGTGCACCTGTTCCTCTTGTTCGCATCAGCCTCATTCGCCCTAGGGTGTTGTGCAGATTCAGCAGGACCAGCTTTTGGAGGAATGAGATGGGGATGAATCATGAAAAGTAGATGAGGTGCTGGAATAGGCACCATCATTGGACCAACGTCGCGAAGATTAAACATCCTCGCAACGACCGTGATAGAGTTTGACAAGTTTTTGGTGGGGAATATCGCTGAGACCAACAGGAAGAAGGGGTTGAGATTGGAACAAGACTCTAGGGCATCGACCGAAATCTACTCTATTGAAAATTTCGAGCTAGAGTGTAAGAACATGTAGTCTGGAAACGAATTCAGAAGCATACACCATCTTCACTAGACCGCATGCAGTGACGATCCACCGAGATCAGACTGTACAGCAAGCAAGCTTGGATATCTAGTGTACATCCTGAATGTCGTCATCTGTAGGACAGGTGAATTGCATATTCGGCGCAAACATTTGCGACAAACCAGTTAGATCAAGAGTTTTCGTATAGCTGGAAACCTCGTCGAGACCCGTCATGAATGTCTTGCCGCAGAGGGTAGTACGGGTCGACAGTCAGATGGCTCAGTTGGAAGTTTGCCGGGTTCCATAGCCATCTCTCGAATAGCCATACCTGCCCGCACCCGTGTTATTTTACAACTACAAATAACCTCCACTAG
>JBBPMY010000816.1:0-11452 GCA_038090615.1 Phylloporus gajari
CCATGTTAAAATAGATATATCTCCACAGCCACTCAACCAAATCACATGACCAAATGACCAATTTGTAGCCAAGGGTCTATACTATGTTTGGCCCAGCCAAAGTCAAGCAAGATTCCCACAGATGCTTACAGTGCACTTTGTGCACTGCATCAAGGTTAGACATTGCAACAGTTTTGTTGCTCACTGTAAGCCTTGTATTCTCATCTTTGAGTACAGAAATTCGCTGCTGCATAGCAGCATAATGCTCAGGAGCTGGACTGTGAGACATGGCAAGTGAGAAGGTGAGGCCTGCAATCAGTAACCATTTCTGCGACTTAAATATCATGTGCACCCAATAATCCCAGACAGATGGTGAATTGATGATGGTGTGGCAGTGCGACTGAATTGGGTACTTCTGAGCGAGTGAATGGTTCATGTGCAACAGCAACAAAAAAGGAGGGGAAAGAAAATTCACCGCTATGCTGTCAACAGGTCTGTGCAACATTCCATGGAGATCGCAAGAGCCAGCTATATGCAGACGAACACATGATGTTAATGTATTGAGTGGAAAATTGTATACCATGCCGCAAAGTTGAATTTTGATCCCTGAGCTTTACAGATGTTATGCTCCATTTTACTATTCAATATAATACTAAGGAACAGTAAGGGTCAGTTGAGGGTTTTTGCTTAGTAGCAGCGGACAAGTCTAAGTAAGTTCACAAGTTGCCTTTTAAGTTTTTACTGATCTTCTTACCTTATTGCTGCCAGAAAAGCACTTAAAGTTTGATGGTCAACACTGAGCTAGTGTTGCAGCGCAGTGAATTGGATCAAATCAAAGTGGCACTTGCCAAGGAAACACGCTGTTATGTGCCATCAAGGCTGAGTTTGGCTTAGTTCCATGGTAGCCTCGTCCTTGATTAGTGAGCTCAAGTGTCTCCAATCAAGATGGGTTGGGCATGACATGTATGTATTACTGGTACCATGATCATTTCTTGGCACAAGGTAAGAGTAAATACTACACATCGGACAGCAAGCTGCAAGACAATGTTTCGTGAGATTAGTACAGATGCTATATGCGGTGCACAGGCTGCTAGCAATCAGTTTGCTGCTAGTTGCCCTCCCTGAATTATGCCTAGAATCGTGGACAAAATCTCAGTTTGCTTCTTGAGTGCAGCCTTCATGCTGTTTTGCAGATCATACATTGTCCTTTCCACACCATCCATATGAGCTGAAACTTGTTGAACCATGTGGAAGTCAAAGGGCTCCAAACGACATCACTTAGGAGCCCTCCGCTGCAGGCGAGTCGATGGCACAGAGGCAGAGACTATCCTTGATGTCTCTGTCAACGTGGCTCCGTCAAAACGGCGTGTTTTGGGAGTCTAGTAGTAATACCATTACTTGTTAGATAATGTTATTGCAGCTCTGCAGCAGTCCGCACATATAGAGGCTTACATGAGGTAAATCGTCTTTGTCGTCAGAGTCCCACCGGTGCTTTCGTTTCAAGTTCAGGCGATCCACTGCAATGTCGCTTCCACTGACAAACAGCATGTTTGCATCACCCTGTAGATACTCCTACAGATCGTAATCACAATGTCAGATGTAAAGCAAGGTCAGCAAAATTTGGGACACACCATATTGCCAGAGATGGGTGAATTTAGGTCACATACCAGCAGAGGTGGACTAGGACCACCAGGGGGACAGATGTATTGGCTGTTTTCATTGACTGGGAGGCTTCGTTCTACCCCTTCCAATCTGGGTCAGCCCCCGCACCACGAATCATACGACTCACCAGACACAATAGATCTGTCGTCAGAAATGTACCCAGAATCACTGGGTTGCAAAGAAGGTGGATTATCGTATTTGAGCATGATAGTGAGGGATCATTCACTGAGCATGAAGTCAAAAGTGATAAGTGTACACCACGGTTAGTGTCTTTGGGCTGCTGGATCATCGCCTGAGATGGGACCTACCCTGGGCTTACCCTGTTCCCAACGTTTCCCTGAGTGAATGTGGTGTCAGATTTTTTTTTAAATCAAGGTTTGAGTGAACTGTTTACCCCAGTACACCGCCCCAAGTAGTTAAACCATCAGGAAATATCTATGCCACAATAATGCAATTTTCCAAAGTCAGATGTGGCGAGCGACTATGCAACTGTTTTCTCATAAGCATGGGTGTCCAATTTGATGATCTGACGGCCTGGCAAGTAAGGTTTGGGCATAAATGCCACTGTACTGGATTAGTATTAGTTTCCCTCATACCCGCATGCAATCCAAGTTTCTGGAACCTTTGAAGTTGGCCATAACGTGGTCGAAGGTTTAATCAGTCCCATTAAATGTAAGTAATATGTACATACATACCCCAGACAGATGGTCACCGGGTGAGTGACTAACTGACGGCTTCCGCAGAGACTCGGAGCTCAAAGTTCCCCTTTGCCTGACAGCACTTGACTTCTTGCACCATGTCCAGCAATGATGCTGAGCAATGCCCACTGAACAGCGAGAATTGCGGCCATGACTTGTCTCACCTTATTTCCAAAAAGGGTCAACGCATCCGACGAGATTCCCAAGCCTCCAATCACAGCTCACGATCATCATCATTCAACGCGAGTGCAACAGAAGTTATCCTTGGACTTTTTCAGGATGACACTGTCACGCAACTGGGCACTCCTAGCAATGATGGCGATGATCCTGTTGTGCGATCAGAACTCTTGCTTCAAGATGCACGAAACCCTTGCTCCTTGGTCAGCAAATTACTGAAGAGACCGGAGCTCTGGGAAGATGATGAAGTTGAGGTGAGCAATTGGTGTTTGACTCCATCCTTGCCATGCTGAACAATCATTATTTTTAGCATGCCAAACAAGCACGATCAGAATCACCCACTGTTTTTGAAGATGTAAGTAGGTGACTGCCATGAGGACTTCAAATGACCAATGATGTTGGCTGATGTCATCAGCAGGGAGAAAAAGCAAAGAAGCTCCAGAAGTCTGATTCGGCCAGTGACATTGCTAATTCGCGTGGAGAAACACAATATGTGGATGAGGTAGCTATGCTTGCGTCGTCAGAACTATTACTACTGGTTTTCACAGACTCTATAGATCTCTCTTGTCCCGCATGCATGCGCTAGCAATGAAAAGCCTGTCAAGGTGGGGTCTATGATGAGAGCCAAAGAGATGCGTTGCAATTTAGGGCAACAAAATGTCCTTCGCCAAGTATGGTATGCCCATGGTGTCAATGGTATTTTACAATGTCTCTATCCTTGCGGTACACTGACATTATTGCTAGCCAAAACCAGCCAAGAAGCTCAAGATGATATTGGTGAGTTGAAAGATGATGGAACAGTTGGACCCCAGACTGACGTTTGCACCGTCTGGCTGGTCTTAGAATCTGAAAAAAAGTCAAATCCTCTTCCTGTCTTTGTGAGCAGCAAACAGTCATGGCCTCCGATGACAGATCTCGAGTCCAGCCTGGATGGGATGTTATCTCTCAAAGCACAATCATCTGGTATCCAAAACATTGTCAAGAAATCTGTTGACTACTTTATCAAGGCCATCATATTCGACTGTGTGTTTCCAGATCCTGTGCAGAAACGGGAGATGTCTCTCAATGCCCTGCGAAATGCTACTGTTGAGTGCCATGAAGAAGATATTGTGCGACACCTATGTTGGGATCCAGAGTACGGTAAAATCTTGGCAACAATTGTGAGTTACTTTGATTACCAATAGCCATTACCAGGTTGAACCCATTGACAATTGTACATTAGCCAGAGGGTCGATTGACCGCGTGGCTTATTTTGTTTAAAAGTCTTGCGCAGACCATTGCAATTCCTAACTATGACCTGGCCAAGGGATGCCAAATGCGTGTCAGTGAACTGCTATCACGTGACTATTTTATTTTCCCCGAAACTGTGATGGTAAGTGAGGTATTGTTGTCTGAACATACTGACTCAAATGTGCCTGGTATCAGAGATACCCTATTCATAGCCTTCCCTTTCACAATCCAGTGATCATTGAACTTATCCATATGGCTTTATTTAATGGTGAAGACTTGTTTACAGCCCATTTTCGAGATGAATTTGTGTCGATTTCCAATGATCAGAACAAGCTTGAGTTGCCCTCAGGTTTGGTATTGCTGGCTTCAACTACAGTATGGATTGTTGGCGACATGTATGGTACTGATAGCTACTGACTGTTAATAGATTTACTCAGTCCTCGTTGACTGGCGGAGTGGGTCTGCACCTAAGGAGATATCCTTTGAATGTGAAAGGAACATAGAAGCATACACAAGATACAAGTATATCTTACATCAAATCTTTGTCCAGGACAAACCTTCTGGACCAAGGAAATATCACAAATTAATGTCTGACCTCTTCATCAAGGCCAGGTATGTGACCATTTCATACTACATCATACAAGTGTCGCTCAGGTATTAACATGCATTACAGTAGTGCGAATCTTGATGGGCCTAATGGCTATGTAGAAAGTTTTCAGGAGATTGATTTCGAGGCAATGGCAACTGAATAGCCATCTTGTACTGTTGGTACTTTTCAGGATATATACATAGATGTATGATAATTGTTTTAATGCGATTGACAAGACAGTGGGTAAATCGACTGCCAGTCTGCAGCTTCAACTCTGAAGTAGACAGCTAGAGGGCGACGGCAACACAGACGGGAGTCGGACTGTGTGGTATTTGTGCCTACTTCTCTATAGGTCCTGTCCAGTTGGTCCCTAGTACTACAGCTGGCTGCAAAACAATAGGCCATTTCTGGCCACGCGCAGCTTAAGGTTTTTGTTTATACACAGATAAAACTAAGCTATTTTGAGTGACTCCGTGAATCTAATGAGGCCCAGGAATGCATGTCAGGACAAGCTCAGGGCGGCAACAAAGCAAACCCCAAGTCAGCTGAGCCCTGACGGCGAACTTACAGCCACCTGCAAAACCAGGGACAGAGCGAAACAAATAATAAAACTAGTCCAAAGCGTAACTTGCCAATCTGAGATTTCAACAATGAGCCACAAGGGTCCAGCCTGCCATTTACTCTGATTGTGCCCGTCCATGCCTTCTCGACATATCCCACAAGTTCCAGGGCCTGTGAGTGGGTGTTAACAGTGGGACCACTCAAGGTAGCGGTTACATGGGAGCACACCGGTGACACTGCTCATCCTGACTCAGAAAGCAACAGCAAGGACTTGATACTTTCCGAAAATCGCCTCAGGGATGTAGGTCCTAGTTGTGGTCACAGGAAGGTGGGCATGATGTCACTGGATATCAGTGGCGTCCTCCAAATCCTGATTGCTATCAGAAATCATGGTGGTGACACTCGGTAGTTCTATGTACAGTGATCACTGCTGACAGCACTCGCTGAGCACTAGCACCAGCAACGTCGGAGTGTCCATTCAACGGCATTGTCATATACCCTTGTAAGTCCAACTGTCCAAGGGTCAACGGGTCGGTCAAACTTAGTCTTATTTGTTTCACTCCACAGTCTAAGTCGGATCCTCGAAAATTCGGCCCATGGTTTTGTAAGCTGAACCTGGCTAGAAATAGCCTATCGTTTTGCAGCTAGCTGTAGTAAGTCAGAGTGAACGGATATCATACTGATTTGAATGACCCTGAACTTACTGTAATAGCCTTGATGGTCTTTCTACTGTACCCCATGACACTGTCCATGACAGTCCATGACAACAACAGCAACCTCCTAACAACAGCAACCTCCTTGCCTCACCCTTGCATTAGGCTGAAAGTATATTCACAAAATGCAAACTTTATTTCATGATCTGGGTCCGTCATGTCAAAAAATTCAATTACTAATTCAAACCTTAAGTATATCACCGGACCAGACTCAGCAAACTCGAGGCTGTGAATGTATGTCTGCACAGACCGTGGCCTAACCATAGTAGTTTGACATGGTACGTCCAACGGTTCATCGTGATTCGTAATCTGTTACATACAAGGCACCACCATGTTTAAACTATTGCGCCTCACTGATGGCCCCGCAATGAAACCCTTAGTAGTAGCTTCCTTTTTCTTGAGTCTCTGTCTTTCACGCATTGACATCATAACTCCCCTAGGATTGTTCACACGTATTTGGATCATCCATGCGGCAGTGTGCTTTATACTTTCCCGATGAGCACCAACGACGATGATTGATGAGCGTCAGCAATCCCCCCTTTGCCACCTCACCCTCACTTGACAAGAGCAGCAGCAGAACGACAACGACTCGTTCCCCCAGCTGTTGATGAGCACACGACGCCCTCGCCGAGTCGCTCGCCACATTGCTCTTTTGCCATATTACCCTCTCTCCCACGTTGCCCCTGCTCACACACTCGCCCACCTGGCCTCCTCTCTCACTCGCCTCACCCTCTCACTTACTCGCCCTTTGGAGCAGTGGAGCACACGACGCGACAACAACGACGCGACACGCGCTCTTCGCCTGGCCCACTCCCTCGCCCACTTGCCCACTCGCCTCGTTCTCTGGAGCTCACCACGCTCTCATCCTCACCCTTTACCACACGACGACAACGACGCACCAGCAGCTGATGGTGTCGTGCCCTGCCAGGGACCGCCCTCCATTCGCCCTCTTACCTCGCTCACCGCCCTCACTCGCCTACTCGCCACCTTGCCCTTTGCCGCCTCGCCCGTTCTTGCCACCTTGCCCATTCTTGCCACCTCGCCCTCGCCCTCCACCATACCATAACAACGACATGGCGACAAGGGCAGCGGCCGCGTTAGGGACGGGGATGCGTGTCCTCCCAACTGTCGACAAGCACCCGTGGGGTGCCTTCAACGCTACCCTTGCTCGCTAGCTCGCCATCCCACCCTCACCTCACCCGCTCTCCCCTTCACCCGCTCGTGTTGCCCACTCTCGCTACCTTGCCCTTTGCCACACAACGGCGATGACGTGGTGACAATGGTACAGGAACGGGGACGTGGCATCTACGACCAAGATGCCACCATGACGGGGGGCAACAAAGAGGAAGATGACGATGACACATTGAGGACGAGGGTGTGACTACGACTACGACCCCACTGCATCGAGGACGTGACGACGATACACTGGGAGGACCCCCGCTCAGGGTACGAGTAGAGGCACAGGCGCCCTATATGGGCATCTACCTGGGTGATACCCGCACCCAAGACCTGTGCGGGTACACGATACCCGTGCTATTGCCTAATTCCTTCCAGCCTCTTCCCTCGAAAGCACCCGCTATGACTAGTATACTAGATAATATGTAAGCATATGAGTAGCGAATATATTGTTGTTTCCCCCCGTCAAGGTTTGCATGCTGCGCTGAGTGATTACCATGATATGCCCGGTTCTGAAATGCATAGCAATATTCCTGTGTTGCCCAAGGCTTGCCAATATTCGAAGTTCTTCGCATTGCAAGTATGACTGCGCCCAGATGGAATGGCATGACATTGATCCAGGAATGTGCAATATTGATATGATAGTCGATGAGATTAACCGCAAACAAAAATACTTGCTCACGACATAAATCGGCTAAAGGATTTTGGTTTTTTTGTGACGATTCAAAGCTCAGTAGTATGAATTGACATTGTACAACATTTGTTTTTCGAATGGCAACTACTTTCAGTCTGATGAACATTCCGCTGCTGAGAGAAAATTAGCATACTACTTAAAAATTTGGATGGTATTCAAGAGTGCTATCTCAATACCTCGTATTTGCTATTCTCGACACTCAGGTGATCTGCTCACACATCGATGCAATATTTTCTCACCATGTCTATCGAGTCCTTTGTGACAGGACCTGCCCAATCAAAGAAGAATTATTAGTGTTTTCCTTAGAGCATACAGTTAGTGTAGAATCGTTAATGAGGGTAACATTATCCATACAGCTGATGAGCATCAACTGTGGAGTCAATGCCAAAGATGTCACAAAAATCTGAGCGATATATTGAGTGGGACCCCTTGAAGAACACCTCCGAAGCATGGAATTTCAGGCACATCTGGTTAAAACCGGGTTCGCTATGCTACACAGTTATCAGATTTGTTCAATTGGAATAGGAGGCTAGCCATATATTTCATTGCATGTTGATTATCACAAATGATGTGATGCCAAAGGTGTCACAAAAGTCCGAACGCTTGGAGGCCCAACGTAATGATTCTAGGATGTACACACACAAAATAAGTAGGGATTCCTTGAACGAACTCCGAAGCATGGAATCTTGGGTATATTCAGGTGAAAACCAGGTTTGCTATGTTATAATGCTATCAGATTTGCTCAATTCAGATAGGGGGCTAGCCATATATATCATCACATGTTGATTATCACAAACGATGCCATATTCGACGTCAATGTCAGCATTCCTGACTTTAAAATTCAGATGGATAGCTTTATAAGAAATTTTTGATTTCAGTGGTGGAAGAAGTTCTTGTCCAGCGGCTACATTCATGCCTGGTCCAGATTCCAGCTTTCAGTCACTGCGCGAGCGACATTCTGGATTTTTATGCTACATACTAGCGAATATATTGAGTGCATTTATATGTAGCCGCCCCAGCTATTCCGAATTGCCGAAATGTTGATTTCGTCTCCAGGTGATTTTTAAGCCCCCACGGGGTTGCTGAGTCCGACACCCTCAGCAATTGTGTTCAAAGAAGACGCGGAGTGACGCCATTAACGACGTGATAGTCAAGCAGTTATCTTGGACCAGATCAACTCGGGTCCCTTCGTCTGCTTACCGCTTGAGTTGATCCCGCCGATCTCTTTTGTCTGTAATATTAATCATACAATCCACAATCCTGTCCGATGCTGCCTATATCCTTGCCAAAGCGACTGAATTATGTCAGCGCTGGCAATGGATCGAGTCGGTGTAAACGAGCACGTAAGTGGTAAGTACTTCAGTCTCGGGTACTGTACAACTGACTCCGCATCCCTTAAATTTTTTTCAATTTTCAACAAGCACCTTGGCCCGCACGGGCTGGGCTGCTCCAACAACTTTTTTGTCGTTCCCAGCACCCTATAGACTTGCTCGATCCCAACCATGTTTGGTGACGGCACGGTGAGTTCGGACTGGACCGCGGAAGTGATAGGTATATAATGTTCCTTCACACGGTACATAGTAGTTGAACGCTCATCCTTTAGCCTAGGGTTCGCGCTTTCTTGTCCGTGGGTGAACACGAACATATCACGAGCATTCCCTCAAGTGATGTTTCTGGTAGCATGTATGGCGTGACGTTGGGCCAGGCGGTATGCTATGCATATTGGTTTCCACGCGATCCGTGGTCCTTGAAAGCCCTTGTATGTCAATATACAAGTTGGTCAGCATCATGATCTAACGCGGCTACCTTAGGTATTCGTGGTCTGGTAGGCTCCATTGCCGTCCACTATCCCCTAAGTTATTACAGCTGTGCATTTCAGGTTGGCAGACACGGCTCACGTTGTTGGGTCCAGTCAATTTATTTGGTGGTCACTCGCTTTTTGTCATCGAAATCACTCGTGGAGTTGCAGGTACGAGTCGAGTTGGTGAGCCTTGGATCGTTCTAGGAAGCAGTCAACCTTGTTCATGCAGCTCGTAGGGGTGAACATGTGAGTGCTGCGTAAATGGTTGCTTGTGCTCTGAAAATAATGACTCAAGGTTGCCGCGTGGACCTGTGTGAGCTCATGTGCAACTCCTTGGTTTTTGGCTCACAATCGGCTCATCAGATCCACATCATTTTTACCGTGGAATGGTGGGTAAAATTTTCATTGTTATGGTTATGTAGCACCCTCAAGCCGTTTATCAGCTTTTACTGCCGTCGCATATGGACGAGTAAGTCACTCCCGGCTAATCTTGATTTCACAATTGATGTCTCTAAAGTCACCGGGGAAAACAAGCCCATCACTCTTGTTGTCGTCAGTCTCAGCTCTTGGAACATAAGTTACGGAAACTCATTGTGTTCATCGCAGTTTGTGTTGGCAACCTTGGGATATGGTGAATTTATCCCCCAAAGCGATGGTATGAGCATTTACTGACATGGTAACTCTCCAGCCTTTGGAATATGTATGTACTGCGGCGGACGGATCTTGAGAGTAACTCAACGTTCCCCTCTTCTCCCTAAAGGGTTTTGCGTTGACTTGTATGTACACCTATCACCCAAGTCAGTGAAAGATAAAGGGTGAGCCATTCCGCAGCGCTCGGGTCCGAACGATCGAATATACATTCTCGTCTCCGGTGAGATTCACATCTTGGTTAATGTGTAGACTGATCTCCTACGTCATGAACAGTTGATCTTGGCCTACTCGGCTTTCACTACTCTTTGTGACTTCACTATTACGTTCAGTGTCTTCAAGTACATGTGGGACTCTGGATTTCGGAGGCGACGTAGTATGATCCAGGACTTGGCCTTGGTTTGCATTGCTACAGGTGCATCAACTTGGTGAGTCAACCTTTTCGCCTGCTGTGAATATAAGGTCATATCTTGTTCAGCATGGTAATCATATTCACTGCTATTCTGGTATGCTTGGAATGGGCCCCTTGCACACCAAATGCTGACTGCGAAAAGTTTATCGTCCAAGGAAACAATTACTGGGTGGCTTTAATGGGCTTTGTGGTGAGCCGAAGTAAGTGTCACTCTTCTAGTGACGATGCATTTGATACTGATGGCTGCTACTCATCAGGCTACGTCATATCCACGCTGACTGTGTGAGTTTCTGCTACCTTTTCGAACCCTCGGATGGATATAGATGTTTTGACAGGCTGAATGCACGAAAAATCGTCCGTGACCGGAACATGGATACGTTGGAGCTGACAGCAATACATGTAACATTGGTCGATTCACCCGGTCATACAACCCAAGCACAAACTCGGCACTCAACCTGATTTCATCAATAGGACTACGATTCATATAATTTCTGGGTATCACACGCTCGTTGATCAATGCTCATGTATATGCAGTGGATAGCGACTGCAACTTTTGACTGCGCACTCCTGGAGCGAAATCAGATTATCGTCGGCGAAGTGCGCTCAATTAATATACGATCGTTCTTCAAAGTCACTGATCGCCCACTGCTTCAAGCTGCTCGCCCATACCCGCTCGGGCGCACTCGAGTGCAACAATGAACATCTAATCATCTGCACGTTTAGTCCGTTTAGATTATTCGTCGTCTTGATCACTGTTACCTTGGGGCGAGTCGTGGCAGTCGGCCTCGTGCATATCCCGGGAATAGGAGGTGCCCACATGTATGCGATCTGCGCGTTGATCATGGTGAAGAACACGTGCTTGGCAACCAGCTTACAGTATGTGATGTGAGGTTTTCCTATCAGCAAAGTCGACTGCCCTGCCCGAGGTTTCGTGCATTAGTAATTGCACCTACATACTCTTTGTAGTACTTTGCTACCACATATCCCTGTCACAAATAATAGGCCTGTACCTATTATATGTGATGCCCAAAGCGTTATATTGCAGGTCAGCTCCGGATCTTATAGCCCATACGACCATCGTACTTGTCTCTGTTTCTACCAGGACTGGTGAT
>JBBPMY010000817.1:0-11450 GCA_038090615.1 Phylloporus gajari
GAAGTGATTTATATATTCATTTTAACAAACAAACAATATATATTTTTCATATTGGAATTTTTATGCTTTATATTACCTTGTCTCATATAGTTTGAAGTGTATATAAAACAAGAATACTCATACTTTTGGAACTAATATTATTGTGATCTTGTCAAAATCTCATTTGGATAGGTTTCTCACTGCTGTACTACACCATCTGTATGTCAAAGTATTCATGTATTTTATTATGATCATGTTCTAGAATAGATGGCTGACTGGTAACTGCTTACTACTCAACATGTACCCTAGCTCAATGAACTGGGTTGGGTTATCATTCATATTATAAATTTGATGATGATAGTCTATATATTTATTATTTAATTCACTCTGAGACAGACTTTTCCAAGGCCTTTATTTTTAGAGATATGCTTCTGCCTCTACAAATATAAAGGAAGTATTTTGGCTCTGAGCCACTTGACCAATGACAAAACTGGATAATTTTGAAGACATGTGGAAAAAAATTGAGTGATCTGCATTGTGCTAATGCTACCTGAGTGGCATCCCTTGAATGCTCAGGCCTCTGGACTTGATTGCTCCCTAACAAGGCTATTTCATGTGACTGTGAAAAGTCATCAAAATGCAATCAATGCTTCAGTGTGCTCAGATGTCAACATTTTGAATACTATAAATTGGCCTCATAGAGGTGGTTCTTCCCCACTGCCTCTCTAATCCACTGGACATGCAACTCATTCCCTCCCCCACTTTTAATCTTTCTGGATGTGCATACCATCATGGGTAGATCCAAGATCCAAGTATGTTACCAGTTTGCATATGTAATGTGTGCATTGCTCATCTGTGCTATCCAGATTCTAGTGATTTGTTCTGTATGGTCAATATCTCAACCACAGAAAGGATCTGAAGTGACACATGCCACTTCATTCTCCTAACAAGGAAGAGTTATAAGTGAACATTCCATTGCAGATATTTTTTGATGTGATACTGACTGGGCCACAGAAAGTATGCATGTATCTATCCAGGGTGCATTACAATAGGCAGTGTATATCATCTGCACATTTGAAGAGCTGCAGGCTCACTGACATATGTGACAGTACTGGGTTGTGTCCTCACAAGTGCCTTGCAGAAGGGTGCACACTTGGGACTGTTGATCTGGCACCTTCATGAAACACTGGCAAAATATTCATGGTTATGTGCCAAAGAGATTGAAGGGCAAACATGCCATCAATGCAACTGTAGCCATGGAGGGTGGTTTGATGGAACACTTGCTGGTCAATGGTTCATCCTCTATCCTCAGCACAGACACCTTTTTGACATCTTTGAGTGTCCCTGCATTTCAAATGGCTTCCAACACACCTGTTATGCTTGGTCCGGGTAGGGCAAAGTGTAGCCTCAGAAAACTAAAGACTAGAGCTAAGACTTGAGACTAGATGACTGTGGTTGGCTAGGATAGAGTTGTGTGTTACACTTGTACCGGGTAGGTCCAAGTAGTAGCCTCAAAGAACAGCGAGTTCAAAAGTTCGAGTGAAGCAAGGAGTCAGATCAGACAAACTGAAATGATGAGGTCCACAAATCAGGTATGATTGAGGAGATCTAGCTTAGAGAATATAAGTACACTACTGATGGCTTTATATACCCTTGAGGTAGGACAAGAAAAGTGGAAGGGAAACTCCTTGTGTTGAACGAGATAGTGCATCGTAGTTCATACTCCTAATTAGGTAGATTATATAATCATACCAGTAGTATAGATATTTCGAACTCCACAGCTGAGTTCTAACTAACTCTTGTTCTAAAACCTTCGTGTGCGTCTATCAACCACAACAACTCAACACAACGGTGCGTAGCAGCGTTCTATCTCGCTGAACCATAGTATGCTCGACAGGTTATGAGCCCTGATGCGCGACTGAGGAGCGCGTTAATCCGCTGCACCAAAGTACGCTGCATCAGACACCGTTTGTGTCCACCTCGTCTGCTGCTTTACGCACGACTTGGTCAGTTGTCCCAACCGCCGCATATGGTTCGGATCGTCGCTTTTAGCGCGTCCACACCTATTTGCGCGAGCGGGCGCTAAGGGGAACCTATGTCGGTATATCCTACTGACACTTTGCGTTTTAGAAACCATGTCTTCTTCCAACGCATCCACCTCCACCACTCGTCTCCCCGTCTTCAACGGGATCGGATACCACCAATGGCAGACCACCATGGTCAATTACCTCAAGGCCACTGGTTCCACCTGGGTTCTTCAGCTTTCGTCCCCCGCCGCTCTCACCACCACCTCTACCTCAGAGGAACGTCGCCAATTCATCGACTGGCATTCGAACAACGATAAGATCGTTGGCACCATCCATACCGCCCTGTCCCCTGCTCTCCAGCAGAAGTATAAGTCCAAGAATGTCGCCGCTGATCTCCTTGACGCTCTAAGCATGGATTTCGACAAGACAGAGATCCCCCAAGTCTACTCGGACTTCAAGGCGATGATGGAACTCGCCATTCCCGCGTCCTCCAATCCCACTCCTGCGTTTGCTCGTCTCGAGCACCTTTACACCAAACTGAAGGATGCTGGCTACGAGATATCCGCCAAGCTCCAGGCAATGATCGTCCTGTCGAAGCTCCCAGCCTCGTACACCAACATCGCCCAGAACGCCCTCCAGGAGAAGGACTCTGCAGGGAAGGCGAAGGACCCAACCTTTGAAAAGGTTTGAGCTGCAGTCGTTTTACAATTTGAGCAAACGTCAATGATGGGTAATGGCAAGGGCAAGACGCCCCAACACGCCAACAAGATTTCGGCCGTCAAGCGCAAGGAGGGAGAGCCCTCCTTCCAGCAGCAGCAGCAGCAACCTAGTGCACCCTCTGGGTCGCAGCAAGGGAGCAGCGCGCAGAAGGGGAAAGGCAAGGCTGGTCGAGGACAGAGAGGCAAACGTCTCTCCAAGAAGCAACAAGGAGGCCAAGCCCATCTGGGCTTCGTCGAAGAGGATCAACCCCTCTTCGCTTCTGTCACTCGCATCGCCGACGTCCCGGCAACAGTGGATCCCCGAGCCCTCGCACATCGCTCGGCTCTCATGTTCCAAGGCCAAGGTGGTCCTCCCGCCTTTAAGGAGGTTCAAAGCGCGTTCTCATACGCGCAAGAAATGAACCTGGCCACGACCTCTGAGAGCATACGCTCTCTTTCCACTGCCATGCCCCTCCTGGATCGCATCGACTGGTCTGATATCCGCCGCACTCCCTCGCCCCAACCTCCTCGCATCCCCTCCCCTCCTCTCAAACGTTCTCTTGGTGAGCGCCTCGAAACAGATTGGGACGCTCTCTTTTCTGACATATTCTCTGGCTCCAAAGCTGCCAGAGAAGCAGAGAACTCGGGGATGTGGTTCGACGGTCGCCATGACCTCACGCCTATCGAAGGCACCTCCACAGCACCGCTCGGTGCGTATATTTACGAGCTCGATGACGAAGAAGAGGTCCCTTACCAAACTCTTCCAGAGGACATCCAAACGGATTGTCCATTCTCAATGGAAGACTTGGAGAGCCCCCCCTCGAAGCGGAGGCGGGAGATTGGCGTTGTTGCCGAAACCTGGGATGATGAAGACCAGGTTGACATTTATGGGTCCGACGATGAGTGGGACCCCTATCCAAGGTATGTCTCTTACCCTTTCATCATTGCCGATCCATCCTCATCCGAGCACGCTGCAACAGCGCGTAATTTTGTCTCGGACTGCACTCTATCTACTGTACATACTTCTGTACCTGTAGATATGAATTCATTGGACATTGAGATCTGTGCACATGGTTCGAAATCTAAGTGTGAGAGATGTACCAACCCAAATCCATTATGGATATTGGACTCAGGTGCTTCAATGCACTTCACTCCTGACCGAAGTGACTACGTCACTTATACTCCTTTAAAAAGGGAAGACCAAATGCCTGTATTCACAGCCTCTGGCGTTTTACATGTTGAAGGCACAGGTACATGCCTTATACGATGGCTCGACGATTCCAATCGTCCTCATATACTCGAATTGTATGATGTTGGATACATCCCAAACTCAGGAGTCCGACTTGTCTCAATGGGTCAACTGCTTCGTGCTGGTGCAAAAATTCGTGGTGACGTTAACCGCCTCGAAATGCTATATGGCGACGGCACCATTCTTGCCCCCTTTATTCCTGGAAGAATGGGCCGTAACATGTACACCATTGAGGATATACCCTCTCTAAAACATAACCTCACGAAATCTGCCCCTACTTATGACATCATGCACCGTCATTTTGGTCATCCTTCAAAAGAAGTCCTCAAACATGCGCGAAAACACACTCGCAGCTTTCCTGAATCCATTCAGTTCCCTCAGGAAGAATCCTTGTGCCCTGGTTGTGCCCAAGGAAAGATGCCTAATCGGCCTTTCTTACCTGACTCCAAATGAGCCTCAACGGCTTTTGAGCTTATCCACTCTGACATTAAGTCATTTCCCATCGAATCCTACCATCGTTATAAATACATCATCACCTTTTTTGATGATTACACCTCCTTTGGGTGGTCTAAACTCTTGCACTCGAAAGATGCTGCGTTGCAGGCCACCAAACAATTTCTTGCTATGGCGAAGACACAGTTCAACGCCACGATCAAAGGATGGATGTCCGATGCAGGGGGAGAGTACAAGTCTCAAGCCTTTGATAAATTATTGCTCGACAATGGGATTCGCATTTTCCAGAGTGCTCCCCATACCCCACAACAAAACGGGCGCGCTGAGAGATTTATGCGCACTCTCATGGACAAATCTGAAGCCATGAGACTTGAAGCATGCTTGCTCCAATCCTGGTGGGAGTTTAGTTGGGATCACGCCGTACATCTGTACAATCGTACACCTCTAAAGCGTCACAACTGGCGCACTCCTTATGAGTTCCTGCACTTGCAGTCCCCAGATATAAGCCACTTACGCGTCTTTGGTTGCAGAGCGTACGTTCACATCCCACAAGATGTTCGCACCAACAAGCTGGCCCCCAAATCTGAACTCATGGTGTACTTAGGCGTCGCACCTGGAAACACCTCAAACTTCCTATTTATGCGATCTCCCAATAACATTGTTTTTACATCTGCAAATGCTCTATTCGATGAGCAATTGTTCCCCAAATGCGATAAGCCTCAGGCGCATCGTCCGCAGCCACAAGTCACTGCCCCACCTGAAGAAGTGGAAGTTCCTCTTCCAAATTCCATCGAATCAGCACCTCCAGCTGAACCAACCAATCCACCACGTCCACCATCTCCTCGTCCATCCTCTCCTAGTCCTCCTTGCACTCCATCGCCTAAAGGAACAAAACCACCTCCTCCCACTGCGCCGCATAAACAGCGCGCTCCTCCTCGTGCCCCTATCCCAGCTGTCCCTGCAGTCCCTCAACGACCTCGCAGAGAACGTCGCGTCCCTAACAGACCCGACAATGTATATGATGACGACCATCTAGTACAGCAAGTGAAAGACATCGAGAAAGAATCTAAGTGGAAGAAGCGTGTAGAGGAATCAGATATGCCTGGTCAATTTCCCGGCTCACCTCCCCAGGAACCTCCTCAAAAAGGTCCCTCCACGTCCGTTTTTCCCCCCACAGAAGTTGATTCTGAGGATGAGGTTGAGAAGCTAAGCCGTGAAGGGGGAGTATCTTTCCTTCAATATCTACTCTCTAAGGCGATCTCGCACGATACCATGGATCCAAGTGCCAAACCAATTCGCGAATGGACATTTAAGGATATACAAAATCTACCTGCTGCAGCTCAAGAAGAATGGAAAGTTGCATGTCGCGAACAACTTGAGATGCTAAAGAAATGAGACGTATTCGACATAGTCGATCGACCCAAAGATCGCAAAGTCATTAAAAATCGATGGGTATTTGACGTCAAACCAGATGGACATAAACGGGCGCGATTAGTCGCAAAAGGATTCTCTCAGGTCGAAGGTGTAGACTTTGACCAAATCTTTTCTCCAGTAGTGCAATATGAGACAGTCAGATTGATGTTGGCTCTCGCTGCACTGGAATCATGGCACATGGAAGCCGTAGACATAAGATCTGCCTATTTATATGGCGATCTAGATGAAGAGATCTACATGGAATTCCCCGAAGGCTTTAAAATCCCTGGGCTTGAAGGCAAAGTCCTTCGTTTAAAGAAAGCCCTATATGGCCTTAAACAAGCTGGATTAGCCTGGTGGAACACTCTTAATGAGTCCATGAAAGAACTAGGATTCGAACGTCTGAAATCTGACCCTGGCATCTTCCTCTATAAGAGGAAAGGCTCCCATATGGTTGTAGCCATTGTCTATGTAGACGATGCCATATTTTGTGGTCCCTCTAAGGCCATTGTTGATGAGATTAAGGGACATTTCATGAAAAAATGAGAATGCAGAGATCTTGGCATTGCCAAAGAATTTCTCCACATGCGTATTCAGCACAAAGATCATCAGATATTAGTCAATCAATGCGCATATCTGGAAAAGATCATAGAGAGATTTGGCCTGATCAATGCAAAATCTACTCCCACTCCCTTACCTCAAGGATATTATCCTTTAAAACATGATGGTCCTGTAAATCCTGAACTTCGAACACGATTCCAAACCATTATTGGATCACTGCTATATCTTATGATTGGCACACGCCCAGACATCGCATATGCTGTTACAGCATTGTCTAAACATGCCACCAATCCTACCCAAGAACATATAGACAAAGCGCTATACATCTGCCGCTATCTACTTGGTACTCGAAACTATGCTCTTATCTATGATGGAAAAGGATCTGGTCTTATGGCTTGTACGGATTCAGACTGGGCATCTGATCCCAATACTCGACGCTCTCAGACAGGCTGGTTCATTAAACTAGCTAATTGTACTTTCAGCTGGAGGTCACGACAACAAGAGCGCGTTTCCCTCTCCTCTACTGAAGCTGAATACATTGCCTTATCAGATTGTAGCAGACAAGTTGTTTGGATCAAACAATTACTTGGAGAACTTGGGTATAATCTTAAATCTGTCCCTATCTGTGGAGATAATCAAGGATCTATATTCATGGCATCCAATCCAGTCACTGAAACTCGAAACAAACATGTTGAGATCAAATGGCATGTAGTAAGAGACTGGGTCAAAGATGGTACCATTGAAATATTCTTCATTGATGGATCCTCTAATCCTGCAGATATGTTCACCAAGAATCTTGGTCGTATAAAGTTCGAACAATTCAGATCAGAACTGGGACTTAAAATTTATTAGATTTCATCCTTCCTAGCTATACTTTTCACTATACTCTAATGCTTACGCGCCTTAAAACCGGCAGCTTAGCAAGGGGGAGTGTTGAACGAGATAGTGCATCGTAGTTCATACTCCTAATTAGGTAGATTATATAATCATACCAGTAGTATAGATATTTCGAACTCCACAGCTGAGTTCTAACTAACTCTTGTTCTAAAACCTTCGTGTGCGTCTATCAACCACAACAACTCAACACAACGGTGCGTAGCAGCGTTCTATCTCGCTGAACCATAGTATGCTTGACACCTTGGGTAACCATCAGTACAGCAAAGCACAGTCTGCAGTAAGAACAGGAATCTGCAGTATCAAGTGATGAAGATGAAACATAAAGGCTATGGAGGATAGATGTGATGATGAGGGATGAGTCAGAGTATCTAAGTCATCAAGAAGAGAAATGCTGTCCTTAGGTGAGAATATACATCCAATAGAGGAAAAAGAATAGTGCAATGAGTATGATTGGGAGAAAATGAAGGGTAGCCTGTCCACAGATCAAGGTGAGTTGTAACATTACCTCCTGTCTAACCTGAAGACTACCAGGTCTTTGACCATTGACTTGGTCATTGAGGTGGTCTAGTCAGTCCTGGGTAGGGGATCCTGTTTTGTTTGCTTGGCTGGCGTCATCTGTGATCTCTCCATCACTAGAATCATGCAGAGCCAAGTCCTCCACTTGCTGCTCCAAATTGTAAAGGTAGATACCTTTGTTGTCAGTCTGGGTATGATGGGGAGAGTCCAGGATAATATGTACAACGCAAGGTGTGGGTCAGATGGTGGGAGTGGAGGGATAATCACTAGGAGCAGGAGAGGTGGATTGATCAACAATATGAGCTTGGGGAGGTGGTACAGGAATAGGAGGGGGAGATGAACAATACTCCTGATGATGTTCTTGGACAAAATCAATGACCGATTGGAAGTTAAGGTTGTAAAGGGCATTCAGGAGATCCCTTTTCTGTGTCTGGAGGGCATGTCTGGTGAGAGTCAGGTCAAATCGTCCAGCGATCTGAGTGGGGAGTAGGGTAGACAATGCTATGTTCATCTGGAAGGAGCAGACTAGGAGATGGAAAAGAGACTGTTCATTGAGGAGATGAAAGAGAGGTTCTGCATAGGATCTATCATGGAGGAAGTGGTCAATGTGGATGTAATCAAGTTCGGAGGATTCCCAACGGTGAAAGACATGGGGAGGGAGCATAGCTAAGTGATGAGTGGTGGAGGAGGTTTCGATTTGGGAGAGTTCAATGGCCATTGCAAAGATGTTTGGCTGTGAGGAGGAAGTGGGTGGAAAGTTGGGCGACTGTGGGCCAAACTGTGGGATACTGTTGTTTATAGTCCCCAAGGATGTCCTTGGCATTGGACAGGTTTCATTTGGGTTCCCAAGAGTTGTCACTAGTTGGATAGCCTTTCCACTTAATCAAGAACTGCCTTTGTGATGGTGGCCCTCTGTGGTGTAACACTGCTTTGACTTTGTACTGTTCTTCCCCTCTGATCAGATTGGGTGGTGGTGTTGGGAAGTTCTTGCCGTGTGTTTCATTTTCAACATAAGGGGAGAGGAGAGAGGCATGGAAGACATTGTGAATGCGCCATGTCTTGGGGAGTCGGAGTTTGTAGGTGATGGGCAAAAGTACTTCAGTGATGGTAAACAGTCCTTCTCTCTTTGGCAAGAATTTCGGATCTGGGACTGCCCAATTAAGGTTCCTTCCCTCTAACCAAACTTTATCTCCTTTTTCAAAAGGGGTAAATGAGACATTCAGTCGGTTCTTCATCATTTGTCACACAAGATTGTGTGTGGTGAGTGCCTTGTTCCTGGCTGCAATCAGGGTTTTGATCTGATCTTCCGTAGCAGGGAGGTTTGATGTAGCGATGATGTCAGGGAGTGCTCTAGGTTCATAGCCCATCATGAGGAAAAAGGGGGATTGGTTGGTGATGGAATGAGGTCGGTGATTGTGGGTGAATTTGGCTAGGGTGATGGACTTGGTCCACATCTCAGGTCGACTTCCACAGTAGATCCGCAAATATGTCTCTATCTCCTGGTTGACTCGTTTGGTTTCTCCATCGGTCTGTGGGTGGTACGTGGTAGAAAGGGAAAGGTCATAGTGTAACAATTGTCCAAGTTCTTTAGCAAATGATGAAGCAAATTGGGGTCCTCTGTCAGAAATGATTTTATCGTAAAGTCCAAACCATTTGAATACTTTTTTAAAGAAGAGAATAGCAATGCCTTCCACAGTAACTGTTTTTGTAGTAGGGCAGAGAATTACCCCCTTTGTAACCCTATGGTTGACCACAACCAAAAGGGAGTTAAAATCCGAGGAAAGGGGAAGGTCCATAATTAAATCACAAGATATCTGTTGAAAAGGGCAAGAAGCCAAGGAGGGAATAGGAAGCAAAAGAGGGGTAGTAGGATGTGTGTGCGCCTTATTCTGTTGGCAAGTAGCACAACCGTCAACATAAGAACATACAAAAGAAGCCAGGCCTGGCCACCAGAATTTGGAAGATACAAGTTGGCGGGTTTTAAGAATGTCTGGGTGGCCGGCAGAAGGGTGGTCATGGTGCTGTGCAACAACCTGTCGATGAAGATCAGCATCATTGGGCACATAGATTCTATCCTGAAATGAGAGAATCTTTCCATCGAATCTCCAGTCCGAGAGTTGAGAACAGAATATTGCCAGAAGATTCTCCATAGTCTGTAGGGAGTCAAGGATTAGTGGGTCAGCAGAAGAGGAGGAGGAAAGTTTGTCATGGAGTGTGGTGTCAATGAGGGAGATGAAGAGGTCCAGTGGAAGGAGGACAGCTTGGTCATTATTGTCCTTAGCGTCAGGAGAGAGAAGGTCAGGTTGGTGAGAAAGAGCATCCGGTGCTGATAGGGATGATCCAGGGACATGATGGATTTTGAGATCGTAGTCTTGGATATCAAGGAGCCATCGTGCTTGTTGTTTGTTCAACTTTCAGGGTTCCTTGAAATAGGTCAGGTTCTTATGGTCAGTTACTACGAGAACTGGGAAGGTGGAGTCTCTCAGATAATGTTGCCAGGTTTTGAGAGCACATATTACAGCAAGGAGTTCTCTGTCATAGATGTTATAATTTTGTTCAGAAGAGGAAAAGGTTTGGGATATGTATCTGCATGGATGCCAATCTCCGTTCTCATCTTGTTGTAGAAGGAGGCCTCCTGATATGTCTCTGGATGCATTGGTTGCTACTGTGAATTGTCTAGAGGTGTCAGGGATGTGCAAAACGGGTTCAGAAAGAAAGATATCCTTTAAAGTGGAAAAGGCAACTTTGCATTCATGGGACCATTTCCATGGTACATCTTTCTTGGTGAGGTTGAGGAGGGGTCAGGTGATATCAGAGTATTTGGGGACAAATCTCCTATAGAAATTAGCGAATCCTAAGAAGGAATGGACATCTTTGACTTTAGTAGGGGTAGGCCAATCTGCAATCCCCTTAAGCTTGACAGGGTCCATTGCCAATCGCCCCAGCTGGGCAATCATGCCTAGAAATTCTACTTGATCCACATCAAACTTACACTTTTCTAGCTTCAAATGAAGATCGAGTTCCTTCATTCATTGAAGAACTTGCTTGGTCCTTTCTTCATGGGTTTTCTGGTCTGGGGAGAAGATTAGTAAGTCATCCATGTAAATTACCAACCATCCTTCCATGATCATATCTTGGAATGAGTCATTCATGAATCTCTGAAAGGTAGGTGGTGAATTTGTCAGTCCAAAGAACATAACTGTGGGTTTGAAAAGTCCTCAATGGGTGATGAAGGTGGCTTTCCATTGATTGCCATCTTTTATATGTATGTTGTTATATCCCCATCGTACGTCAAATTTGGTGAATATCTTGGCTCCTTGTAGTTTGTCTGTCAAGTCAGAGATCAGTGGAAGGGGGTAGGCATCCCTTACAGTGTGTTCATTATTGATAGTCTTGACATGGTCGGAGGCCTCCATCCTTTTTCTTGACGAAGAAAAAGGGTGATGCTTGGGGAGAGTTGGATGGTTGAATTTTTCCTGATGCTAGATTTTCATCAATGAAGTTGTCAGCAGCAGTCTGTTCATCAAGGGATAGAGGATAAATCTTTGATACTTTTGGGACGAATGTATTGTCAAGGTTAATCAGGTGGTCATATGATCTGGAAGGGGGAACATGGTCAGCAGCTTCTTTGATGAAAACTTCCCTGTATGCTTTGTA
>JBBPMY010000818.1:0-11439 GCA_038090615.1 Phylloporus gajari
CCATTGCTCGCCCTCTCCTAGATCTCACCAAGAAAGACCACTGATGGGAATGGATTCCTGCTTATGAAACCTCCTTCCAATCCCTCAAGAAACTCTTCCTTGCTCACCCAGTCCTCCAACTCCCTGACCCTGCCAAACCTTTTGCCATTGCCATGGATGCCTCCAAGTACACCTCTGGAGGTATCCTCCTCCAAACCAACACCAATGGAGATTGGCACCCCTGCTCTTATCTGTCTCAGACGTTTGAGGATGTTGAATGAAACTATGACATCTATGACTGTGAACTCCTTGCTGTTATCTGAGGATTCAAGGCTTGGCGCCACTATCTTCATGGCTCTCCCCATCGTGTTCAGGTCTTCACCAACCATAAAAACCTTCTTTATTTCAAAGAAGCACGTAACCTCAACTGCCGGCAAGCACGCTGGCTGCTTGACTTACAGGACTTTGACCTTCACCTTGTCCACGTTCCCAGTAAACTCCTCACTGGTCCTGACGCTCTCTCCCATCACCCGACCTCATCCCATCCACTGACACCAACAATGAAGGTGTTGTTCTCCTACCTCCGTCTCTATTCGTCAATGTCATTGACAGCACCCTCCACACTCTCATCTCCTCTGCCTCCATCTCCAACCCCCTGATGCTCCAACACCTCCAACTTACTGATACCTCATCCTCTGCCTGCCTTTGATCCCAACTCTCTGACTGGCAGGTTACCAATAATGTCCTCACCTATAAACAACAAGTTTACATCCCTCCTGACGATTCCCTTCGTCACTCTATCCTCGAACAATGTCATGACCACAAATCTGCTGGTCATCCTGGTTATCTTAAAACCCATCAACTGGTCTCTGCCGAATTCTAGTGGCCTGGCCTGGCCCATTATGTGCGAACATACATGGAAGATTGTGGGGTGTGTCAGCAGAACAAGGTCAATACACACCCGACTGTCCTGCCACTTACTCCTATTCACGCTGCCGGTACCCGCCCTTTTCAATCCATCTCTTGTGACCTCATCATTGGCCTTCCCCCTTCCATCAGCTTTGACTCTGTGCTAGTCGTGGTAGACCACACCTACAAGGGGGGTATTTTTATCCCTACCACCAACACCATGACTGCCAAAGGCATCACTGAACTTTCCCTTCACCATGTCTACAAATGCTTTAGACTCTATGATAAAATCATCTCAGATTGTGGTCCACAATTCGCCTCCACTTTTGCCAAGGAACTTGGCAAACTCCTCAACTATGACCTTGCCCTCTCCACTGCCTACCACCCTCAGACTGATGGTGAAACTGAACGGGTAAACCAAGAACTTGAAACCTATCTCCAAATCTTCTGTGACGTCAACCCTACTTCCTGGTCACAGAAACTCTCCCATGCTGAGTTTGCCCACAATCACCACCCTCACTCCACCACTGGTCAATCCCTCTTTTACCTCATGATGGGCTATGAACCCCATGCCCTACCTACCATCCTCCCTGAGTCCCATTTTCCCGCTGTAGAACAACACCTCAAAACCCTTGCCGCCGCTCGAGATGAAGTCCTCACCGCCCATGAACTCACCAGACAAGTCATGGCCTCTTGTACTCACCAAAAGTTCACTCCTTTCGCCAAAGGAGACAAGGTGTGGTTAGAAGTGTAGAACTTGAAACGACCAACAAACCTGAAGTTCGCATTGAAGTGAGAAGGACCCTTTGTCGTCACCAAGGTACTATCTCCACTCTCTTATCAACTCCGCATTCCCAGTACCTGGAAAATCCACCCCATTTTTTATGCCTCACTTCTCACACCCTATCATGAAAATGACATTCACAGTCTGAATTACCTGGCTCCACCCCCAGAACTTATAGAAGGTGAAAAAGAGTATGAGATAAAATGGATATTAAGGCATCATGGCAACCAGTCATCACAGCAATACCTGATCTGATGGAAAGGGTACACAGCTGAAGAAGACTCATGGAAATCCAAGCAGGACCTTAAACATTCAAAGACTGCTCTCGACAACTACAAAAGGCGTCACCCCAAGGCCTTCCCCTCCATTGGATGAACTTCCACTTCTACCCCATCATCACCACTGCCAAAACCGCCCCTCTCATCCTCACCACCATGCCTATCAAATTCTACTCATCTGAAGAAGAACTCACCATTGCCGCCACCCACTCTTGTACTGTTCGCTTTGTGGACACTCCTTCCTCTCCTACCACCTCTGTTACTGCCCTCTCTGAGGCCCCTCCTCCCTCCAACACCATCGCTGAAGCCAGCTGGAATGAACTGGCATGGACACCTACACCTTACCCCTCTGTCGTCACCCTGGACATTCCTCTTGCCAGGGAGTGTCTCAAAGAACTTCTTTATCGTGACTGAAGGGAGGAACTCCTCTGCTACCTCTCTTGTGACCACCTCACTGTCCCTATTTACGCCTACCTCGCTTGTGACTCCCCCCTCATCCTCCTTTATAGAGCTTTCTTTTCTCTAGATAACATCCAACCCCTGTCTGCTCGAGCCAAAACCTGTCATAGCCTCCTTGAGGCCATGCATCAGCTAGGTATGCTCGAGTTCCTTAGAGACCTGGAATGATACCTCCGTGAACTTGCAGAGCAAAGGCAAGCCTACATCGCCCTCCTCCCCACTCACAGCACCCCCGAAGTCCATACCTTGTCTACACCATCTGCCTCGTCCTCCCCCCTAGGCTCTGATGAAGAACGAGTTCTCCAACATGAAGAAAACTGGTGGACTGGCCACAATAGTGAAGAACCTTTACCATACAATCACCCTTGTATGCATGAGGCCTGCTACCAATGTCAACAACTAGGACACCAAAAGGTAGACTGCCCAGACTACCAATGTGGGTACTGCCACTGCTTCTGCCCTCATCACACTGCCGCCTGTTGCCCCCTTCGCCGTCGTACTCTGGACCAAGTACCTTCCAATTCACCCCCTAGCTCCTCCTCCTCCTCCTCTCATTGTCATCAGTTGACTACTAACAGAATGCACCCTTCCAGGGGTCCACCTTGTCCACAACCTCTAGCAGAACAACTTCAACATTCCCCATCCCCACTTTATGAGGAGGACTTTGATGCTGTTGCTGATGCAAACATGACAGGTTCCCCAGGTGGAGAATTCATTGATCTTTAGGTCTTCATTGCTGTCTCAACCCTAATACAGGGGTAATGTTATGATTTCTTTTCTTGTCCTTGCCATACGAGATCTGGACATTATTTCTTTTCCCTATGATTACTCACTTCTTCTTAGTCATCAGTCCAATGACTTATCATCACTTCCTAATCGTAGTTCTTCCATCACCTTCCTGGACATTTCATGTGATTCCATTGCATTCTCTTTAGTCATCTTGCTTACCACTTCCTGTGTACAATAGTTCTTTCATATTCCATCAGTTTCTATACTACAGGTATATAAACCCTTCTTCTTCTCTTTTCTTCCCTTTTCCTTAAGCTAGTTCTCCTCAGAGTACTCCTGTACCTCTAGACTAGCAATCCACTTGACCTTTCTTCTCATTGTCCCTTGTCTCTTTGAGCCTCCACCCATGCTCTGAATGGGAGCTTGTCCTTTGAACTCTAGTCTCCGGGTACCCAGTTCACCGTCTTGTGAACAGTACCTTGGACTGATCAGCCATTAGCCTTTCAGTCACCTTAATCCCAGCAGACTGTTTGTCTCCTGGTCCCTCCAGGCTAGCCTACAACAGTAGCCTAGTCATTGATAGTCCTAGTCACCTGATTGTTGCCTAGTGACTCTGAGGCGCCTTACCACCACCCAGTCTTTCGACCCCTTAGCCCTAGTTGACCATTGTCACCTAGTCTCAAGTCTTAGCTTTAGTCTCTAGTTTTCTGAGGCTACACTTTGCCCTACCTGGACCAAGTGTAACAGGAATCACATAGAAAGTCCAAGAAGATGGTGGAATGGACTATGATTAGGAAGTGATGATAAGTCATTGGGCCAATGACTAGGAGGAGATGAGTAATTGTAGGAAAAGAGAAGCATCCAGAATACACTGACTAAGATAGAGGAAAGAAATCATAACAGTATGCCTGACCCATTGTCCTCATTTTACTAATGCTCACCACCAATTCCAGCCATTTATCAATGACTTCCCACATGCCAATATATATCAACTTCTGTCTCCTGATATCCTACATCAGCTAATCAAGGGAACATTCAAAGACCACCTCATCAAGTGGGTAGAAAGGTACCTGGTCCAAACACATGGACAGAAATGAGCTGACACCATCCTAGATGAAATTGACCATTGGTCTGTGCAATCTATATACATCAGGAAATTGGGAATGTAATAATATACCTGGTTACTATGTATAATAGAATTTAAGAATAATAGAAGGAGATAATCCCCTGATCTAACATTATCATTTAATTCTCAAGAAGAGCAAAGAATGACATTAAATTGTCTTAGAATGTTTGGCTGATATTATCAGGATCAGTGATGGGTGACATGGCAGGGTTTGATCATCGGACTGGAAACTGCTCCCTAGATGCTAATCTCTAGACAAGAACTCATCCTTCTGATAATATTAGATCAATTTCTGATCAGTATTTCATCAGAACTGAGAGGGAATGTTTATCTATTTATAATTGAATATCAGACAGATAGAAAATTATACTATCTGATCACAAATTATAAGCTAACACTCATACAGGAAATTTTATTATAATTGAATATTAGAAAGACAGAAAATGATACTCCTTGATCACAAATTATAAGCTAACACTCATACAGGAAATTTTATTATAATTGAATATTAGAAAGATAAAAAAGGATAGTACTTGATCACAAATTATGACCCAACACTCACAAAGGGATAAGAAGGTATTGTATTGGCTTAGCCTGTCTGGCTAATACTAGATAGGCTGCCACAGAATCAGTCACTACAGTCACACTACAGTTTTTTTTTCTATGGGAGAGATTGCATACTATAGTACAAGTAAATATTACTCTATATTCTATGTACAAAGTCTATATGCAGATGTGCAAGACACCATGACATTCCTACATGCTGTTCTCATCTGGTCATGTTTCTCAAGCCAGATCATCATTGTCATTGTAATTGTTATGGCATCACCAACATACCATCCTTGCCACATTGTTCAGACCTAAGGAAAATAGGGACATTTGTACAGTGAGTATCCTCAAAATACATCATGAAGAACTTTCCAATACATCCCATCTGTCAGGTATTGTGGGTGCCCTCAGCATGTCAGATAATGGTGTGAGTAGAGTTGTGCATGCACCATGACCACTGTTACATCCCCCCTCTCTGCTATTGTTGCCATCATTCACTGTCATCACACCCCCATCTACTTTCCTGTCACTTCAGTGCTGAGTGGAGCAGGTGTGACCACACATGTTGCCATCGTTGAGCCATTAGGTCTGGATGTATGCAGTCGAGCACGCACCACCATTGGCAGGTGGGTGGTCTGTGGTCATGCACACGTTGTCATCCCACCTCATCCTGCCATTAGCATGTCAGAGGGCAGTGTGGGTGCAGTCATAGACTTACTGTCATCGTTGTTGCTCCTTGTCCCTGTCATTTGGGTGGTGAGGGCATACACTTCATCATTGTCATTGTTACTTGCAGTCATTGTGTCCCCACACCTGTCCCCATTGGTTTTGTGCTGGGTGGAGTGGATGTGACTGCATACACATTGAGGTCATTGCTATCATCATACTCCCACATGCAGTCATTGTCACATGCCCCCTCTCATCCCTATAGTTGCACATCAGAAAAGGGTGAGTATGATTGCGGATGCACTGTCATTACTACATTTCTCCCCTATCCCTTTTTAGAAGTCCAAGACTTCCAAGGTCACAGGATGAACTCTAGTGGGAGTTACTCACTGGGGTAGGTGTAGCATAGGCAGTAGCCAAGTGTTGCTTGATAGTAGAGCTTAGTGTGTGGGCACTAGCATAGAACAGAGAATGGAGATTCTGTTAGAGGAGCGTACATGTGGGGAGCTCCTCCTTATATACAGTACAGGATTGCTTGTACATGTGTATAGTAGTTCTAAATAGATAGAACAATAGTGGCCAATGGCAGTAAAGGCTCTTATCTGAGCCAATAATGTTAAGAATGCTTATCATACTAAAAGTACTAGCCAATAGCAAAACATGAGCAGTGTCAGTATCAGTCAGCATGAGTAATAACATATCAGTCATCATGATAAGGATGAGTAATGAATGAGAAATCATGATGACATTAATGATAATAATATAACTTGACCAATATAGAATGTCTGATAAGATAAGATAAGATAAGACATTCTCAACACTCTTGTCTGTCAGACATTGTAGATGCAATCGCGCAAGCACTGTCATTGTCATCACATCCCCTCTGGCTCTTGTCGTTAGCCCATCAGGCAAGGTATGGATGGAGTGAGACACACTGTCACCACTGACCATCCCATCCCTTGTTCTGGTCATTGTGGTGTCGGGTGGTATGAGTATGTTTGCACACACATGAGTGTGGCTGCCATGTCCCCCCTCACCCTTGTCGTTCCTGCATCAAGTGGTGTGAGTCCTCCCTCATACTCGCTGTTTCCATGACAAGCAGAGTGGGCATGGTCATGCAGGTGTCTCATTATGGGTCATTGTGGCACCCCTCTCATCCCTATTGTTATCATGTGAGGTGGTAAGGGTGTGGCCACACTGGCATAGTTGTTGTCATCTGTGGTAATGTGTCAGACTACCTGGTGGGATAGGGACCACTGAGGAGGTGGAGGGGATGAGCAATACATTGAACAAGCTGTTGGGCTCGTTGATAGCTGAAGAGTACTATAAATGGAAGGTGGTATGGTGGGGCAGGCCATTAGGCTAAGGGGGATGGATGGTCAGTGAGGTGCAATCAATAGTGTGGGGGGACAGAATGTACACATCATCACAATTGTGCATGTACCCTGTCATGGTTGTTGGGGCATCCCCCCTTGTCCTTGTCATTGGCACATGAGGTGGTAGCTGTTGGGCTTGTTGACAGTGGAAGAGGGCCATAGGTGGGCAGTATTATCATCATCAGATGGACTGTTAAGCTAGGTGAGATGAGTGATTGGTGAGACAAGACTAATGGTGTGGGGGAATGCAATGTATGAATTAGTGACATCGTCCTTGTTGTTTGAAGGTGCAGGTGCATGTGCATGCCCATTGTGACGTTATTGCTGTTGGGATTGATGAGTTTGAGGGCTGGGAGGGATGCAAAGGTGGGGTAGAGGTGGCTGATGGATTGAAGGGGCCATTAAGCCTGTTGATAGGGTGGGGTGGGGGGTGATGAATGGACTGTTGGGTGAACTGTTGTGTTCGTTGATGATCTGAAGAGGGTTGAGGGGGCAGATAGCACCATGGAATGAGTTGTTGGGCTTGTAGACAGTTTGAGAGGGTGTATGGAAGCCATTATTGTCACCATTGTTGTAAGGGAATGTCAATGCATTTGGTATAATGAGGTGCGGGAAGACATCTGGGACAGGAAGGCATAGAGGCACCACAGGCATGCAGATGGTGGATCTGGGCTTGTCTGGGTGTACCACATCAGACTTGAAGAGAATAGGGACATTTGCACAATGAGCTGCAACAACGGACATTCAGGGATAGATCAGCTTTGACGCCTGCAAGAACTTGAGGCATGCTTGAAGAACAGGTGAGCTGGTGAGCTGATGAATGCGACATTAGACTTACAGAGGTCCAAGATATTTGAGGCCCTGGTGAATGTAGTGAAGTGCAGTGTCAGCCAACTTGGGTGCCACAGACACTATCGTCTCCTTTTTGATGTTGCAGAAGACAGGGTGACACAGATGTTGCAGGAGAGCATGTGTAGGTATGGAGATGGCAGATGAGGCATTGCTCACAGACACATTGTCGTTGTCGTTGCGGTATGAGGTATAGGTGGTGGTGGTTGCTGTCACCGTAAGCTCCCTCACCCACATATGTGAGCATCGTTGTCATGAGGCCATCAATGACGCTAGGTCATTGATGACATTTCATCGCCACTGTGGTGTAAGATGCTGTGGCATGGGTGCATCCAGGTGCGTGTGCTGGCACTGTCGTGCCCCTGTCCCTGTTGTAGTTCTGTAAGGTAAGCCGTTTGGGTGTGGTCAACACACCTGTGGCCATTGTGACCCCTCAGGGTAGAGTGTGTCAAAGGGGTCATGGGGTTGTCAATGGTAAAGAGGTGGTGAATGAGCCATAGAATGAGCCGTTGAGCTCACCAATATGGTTTGGAGGGGGTTGAGGGGATGGGCCATTGTGTTCGTAGACAGTTTAGGAGGTAACCATTGCCGTTGTAGTCATCAGGCACTCTTAGCATTTCTTTGGACAAATGTATCAGGTGTCCATTTTCATCTCACACTCTACTACTACTACATTCCCTCACACCTCTATATACCCCCTCTTCAAGCTGTTGGCATTATTCAATCCCCCTACATGCCCCTCCCAGCCATCAACAAGCCCCCATGGCTCATCTGAATATACCTGGAATGAGGTGAGGGAGAATGTGATGATGTGGTGTGTATGCATCCACACCAATCCTACCTGATGCCCACAATAGGGGGCATATGATAACGAGAGTGTGTGCAACTGCATGCACACCTGCCTCATAAATGACAGGATAAGGGGGGATGTGACTGTGCTGTATGACTATGGGGCTGGCATGCGTGTGCACAACTGCAATGAAAAGAAAACAGTGCATGCAAACCATGCCCTCATCACCTGACATGCCAATGATAGGATGACAGGGACATGATGATGACAGTGGGTGCATGACACCTACCCATTTACCTGTGATGGAGATGAGGGGGACGTGATGATACATGCATGACTGTACTCAGTGCCCATAGTCTGGTCCTTCTAGTTTCTGTAGTAAATACCAGCGCTTTTTTAACATGTCAAAAACTAGTTACTCACATCGAAACTGAATGGTATGGGTTTTATAGGTGTGGTTGCACGATTGGTGTCATTGTGTGATGCCCTGAGGTCAACTGTGCCACAGAGAATGGCTGATTGCTCATCACTTATGTAATCTGAGAAAATCAGATTCTCGGCCATCGATACACCTTGACAACACACTTTTTACTGATCCTCTGACTATTGTCACCCTTCTAGATGGAATTTAACCCATATGAAGACCAGAATACCAATGACCCACCTCTGGCTGGACAAGATCTGGCACTTCAGCCAGCAACTCAGCAGTTATCTGGCCACCAGTGGGCTAGAGCCCAAGACTCTTTCTCAAGAATCCCAAATGTGACTCTTTGGGATACCCCATACCATAAGCCCATGGTTCTTGAAGACAATATGTAAGTAATCATAATTTTATCATACATTTCCTACTTATTATTTGATTTCAAACAGAAATCAGGGTCCTACTGGAGATTTCCTGATGGACTGGGCCTCTGAAAGGTTACTTGAGTCCTTTGCAAACTCCAATGAATCAACCCTGTAGAAGATCCTTGTCAATATGGCAGGATTCCCTTTACAATCTTCATTTGTGACAAGTCCAAGTCCTATCCAATCAACATCTGGGTTAGTATCTTTTCAAGACCAACCTCTGGCTGGACCATTGGTATTACCAGTAAGAAGTGAAGGCTTGAGCAGACTGTGAGTATAATTTTGTAATTACAACAAGTAAAATGACAATTGTGCTCAATTATTCTCAGTTCTCCATCCCCAACAAATATTGTTGAATATGGCAACCAAAGGCTGGTAAATGACATAAATTCCAATGCAGGTACTACTTGTTTCTTCTCTTAATTTGAATTGCAAATATAATAGATCCTCTTTTTTTCTTTAGGTGATTTCTTTGTCAGATAGGATTTTCCATTTCAGTCTAGAGGTGCTACTAGTAGCACTGAAAGGACTACTCAAGCTGAACACAGGACCATTATTGACAATGATGGCCATGATCAAATTATTATACCAGTAGGGATTTTAGTAAATATTCAAGCTGTTTTTCTCAGCTCATTTATTAATTTGAACAGTTTGAAGCTGGACAATCTGAGATGTCTGGATTATCATTTCCTCTCTCAACTCAATCTGACCCTCATTTCTGTGGGAAATCAAGTAAGTATAGTGTGCTTTCATTTCTATAATAGTACTAATTGTATTATTTAGTCCAATTTGTTGATGGCTTGAATGCTGCCCAAGCATCTCATTGGGTTACTCTTTTCTATACAGCAGCTGAATATCTCTGTGCCCACATTCATCAAAAATGCCTAACAGCTACCACTTCTATTGCTGATACCTTGGTTGAGCAATCAATATTCTATGCTCTTCAAGAACTTTTTTTAAAATCCTTCACATATGATGGATCTCAAGGAGCATTTCCTTTGGAAACTGGTAAGAAATCTAATGTATATTCAATTTGATATTTAATAATACTTTATGTTCAAATTCAATAGTTGAAGCCCTACTTCCACTTGTTGTAAACTCCCCAGCTAGGAAGAGGATTGTAACCACACATCTGTTTGATCCTACCTTCAAAGTCATTCTATTTTCCCAACTCAAGGAGGTGATCAACTGGTTTGTGAATACTATCTGGCCCAAATCTCTAAGTCTTGTCTGTTTATCATTTTAACTTGATGGACAAAGTGTATTCCTGCTCTCTTGTACTGAATCCATCAATCTCAACTAGCTTGATATGTGGATTACTGATCACTCTCATGGACATGGGTATGGAGTTTTCCATGATATGAGATGGGATCCACTTAGTCAATCATATACCCTTGAAGTAAGTGTTATATATATTTATTATCAAATCAATGCTTTTCATTTTTAGGTGCCATTTGGACACAAAATATTTGCTGAGGTCTTCAAAATAGCAGCATATGAAAGAAGTAATCCTCATTGTTGCTTCTGTCTATTGGACAAAACAGGCTTCCCTATCCCTCAGTGTACTGTAGAAACAGCAGCTACTATTTGTGGCTGGGTGAGTGGCTTGATCTTTGATTTTGTACTGAAATTGACTTGATATTCTAATTCTCTCTTATATTAAGTTGATTGGTGCACTTTTGGAGTACAAAAAGAGTAATATCAACATCATGAATTCATGCTCAAGCACAATGCATGGGAAAATTAAAAATATCATCCAGAATATTCAGATGTTTTTCAAGAACATCATGTTAGGAATTGGACCAACTGATCTGGATGTGGAAGGAAGAAGGGTTTGGCAGGATAAACTCATTCAATTTCTTAAATTCTCTTTCTAAATGATACTATGTATTTTTCTTTCAAGTGTTGTATTACTAGGAGTGTAATTACTTCAACTTGTATGTACATTACTATCTAGTTATCTATGCTATTTGCTAAAGATGGTTGCATTTATTTGACTTTAATCAGTATGAGCTCTATCCACTAGTCAATGATCCTCCCATAAAACTTGATCAATTCACCTTGATATAGAAGAACAGTTCCTATGGATAATAGCAGAA
>JBBPMY010000819.1:0-11435 GCA_038090615.1 Phylloporus gajari
CGACTCTGATCGCCCGTTTATGTACAGTGTACAATCTCCTACATTCTGCTGTCTCTATCAGCAACAATCAATCGACCATGGAATGGAACGGTGGCGAGGCACTCGGACGGATGCATGAAACCGAAATTGTAGCCTATAGTCAACCTATAGTAGATACCGGAGCGTACAAGACTTGACTTTGAAGCACATAAATGGGACCAGAAAGCGCTTGTTCCATACAGATGCAAAGCAGCAGTGTAAGACGGAACAGGAATCTTGTGCCCCAAGGTGTGTAGATAAACTTCGTAGAGGAACCTAGGTTGTAACATGTCTGCACGACTCACGCGAGAGGTTAAGAACGATGCTATGTTGGTATATCGAGGCTCCAGAAGGTGATGACACAGGGACCACGAAGACGTAGCATGTGCCAGAAGCCGCCACTGGTATATCCTGATTTTCTTAGCTCTAAGCCCGTCAAATGTCAAACTTGGCCGTGACAGGGATCGGGATAAACCAGTATGCAGAGCTGGAAACGAGTGTCATGGCAGTACTAAACTAGCATTGGGCACTGGATATAGACCAGATCGACGCTAAAGAAAACGTGAAATCTTATATGAGCAGAGCCTTCTACACGCACGGACCGATTAGGGCCTGGGTAGGTGTTCTGTCGCTCTCTGACAATAGGTGACGTGTGACGATTCCAATTAAAAAGGATGACAAACTCAGCATGTTCTCAACGATTCTGTCATCTCTGTCTGGAAACAGCGTGTGCTATTGATACACGGTGCTATGTGGACGGGCAGAAGAGCACATTTCTATGTTAAACTTGATGAGATCTCTTTGGACGAGCGTGGGTACTGTGCAAGTACTAAAGCGGAGTTGGCTTGTAGCTGGTTGGTGCCCACGATCCCCGTGTCAGATACTCATGGCAACTTGAGTCCACGGCCTCATCGTCTTCATCAATTCGTACGCTACGGAGCGCATTCACCACCCGGATTCGATGGTGATCTCGCAGAGGACCCTGTGCAAGTACACACGAATGGCTCTCTCCTGGTGATACTTCCATCTTTGCTTCCAGAGGAATACCAATGCACTAGGATGATACAAGTCTACTGTAAATTATGGGTGTGGTACGCCTTCTCGGGTCTCATGCGCCAAGGTAGCTGATCGGGAACACAGTTAATTGGCAGGTCGATTCCATCCTAGACTGGTACCACCACCAGCAGGAACTAGTTTGGCTATACGCCTGGTGCCGACGCCTGGTCAGCTTGGAACCTGTTTGAATAACATGGAACCACCGAGGCGTGTTTGAACTTCGTACCCTTATTCATTCACAGCCGTACAGAAAAGTCAACTCGCAAACACACTCAGTTTCCTCCCCACGCCGGTGTCGTGGCTCCATTCAGCCGTATGTCTCACCAAGATCAGGACCCAGGACTTGCTCGAGCGTGTTTTCAAACATATCGTTCGACACCAGGCTGTCGGAGCTGCACGCGTATTTAGTGGTACTCACGCAGTGGACCCCGTGTTTTCCATATTGGAGTTAGCTCCACTCCTTCCATGTCCTTTGCTTCGCTGTTATGCTCGAATAAGGCAAATATTCCGCCTGTCCCCGCACACCATGTGCGTGACATGCAAATGTTTAGCGCTCAGCGCTCAACGTCCAGCTCGCGGAACATAGTCCAGTACACCCTCACATTGGCACCTCAAGTATTGCTCATTGGAGACTCATTTCTCGCTCTTTAGAGGGTGGGTGCAAGCGGATTCCTTGCCAGGTCGACTCTCGGCGGCGTATGTCCATGCGATGCACATTCATGATATCTATCCAGTAGCATTGTGCAAGACGAGCTATCATATACAGTTTGTCGTCTTCAGTACATAGCGAGGAATTGCGCGAGTCTTGGATTCGGGTATTCATTAGATCTTGGAGGTGGAAAATGTTGGGACATACGAAATACAGCATCAATTATAACATTACAGCCCTACACCCATCATACATATTACGATGGCAGCTTGATCATATCATAATCTGAATGGAATTTGTGCTTTTGCTTGACTCCATCGCAGGATGGTATTCACCATCTTGATGCTCTGTCCTTTCACCTCGCCTATCTGAGCGTTTCCACGCTGCGATGGTGGCCCAGACCTGAAAAGCCCAAGATCAATCGAGCTACGATATGCTGGCATGAAAGCGGCCAACCCAATTACCTCTCAGGAACGCGTCGGACCTTGAATCGCGTAATTGCGTGGAGGTGGGACCTGATTTTCTGAACATCCACTGGGCTGTGTACGCCTCGTTGATGCCAGCTCTACTCTCTACGGATCATCGTCTGTTGTACAGAATCACTCGACTATTTATTCTCCCGCATTCCTGTGAATGTTGATTTTCTAACCATTGACCGGATATAGGGCTGTGCCTGGCGCATCGTGGGTTCTGTCATCTTCTTCATTGGGAAAAAAATTTTGAAGGATGCGTTACAGCCTACAATCCTTTACGTACTAACATCGGCACATTGTGGACAAGCGAGGGTAAAGTTACGAACGTACCATATATGGCTTTATGCATGGAGTCTCCATCAATTGGCTTCTGCTTGCTGTAAAACGCAACCAGAGAAAACTTGCCGCCAGAACCCTTAGTTCATCTTAGCCCCCTTTGCACTTGATAGGCTGACCAACTTATCAGCATCAAGGGATGGCCTTGCCCCTTAATCATCCACCCATGTTGGATTATTTGCAGACCCTACTTGAGCGCTCGTCGACGTATTAAATAGCGTCTTGTCACCCGTTCAGCTTGGCATTTGTTCACCTCACTTCCCACATCAACAGCATGGCTTCCCCTCTGCAGCAAGCTGTTGCAACTATTCAAACGAATGACTACGTGTCTCGTGAGTCTGTTGTTGGCTTTGCGCCTATAAACCTTATGGTTCTCTGTAGTCGTGACGATCGTGGCTGTTGGGTATGATTATAGTAAGTAATATACATCCGAGTTACTTCTTCACGCTGGCGGTCGCAAAATGCTTTTAGTCCTCACGCTCTCGAAGGAAGTACGTTTCACGTTCACGTCCACGTGCACCATAAACATATCTCAACCACTGACAACCTTTAGATAGAATACATTTGGGTTATACTCTACCTTTTTCTGGTCGATATTATATTCTGATTTCTGATGTGGGTATAGAAGCGGCCTTGGACATGGGTTTCTACCCTGTTTATCCTTGTACGTCACCATGTCTTTGTTTTCAATCAGACGTGAAACAAGCCAATTTTTAGGCTCGTTATTTCGGCCTTTGCGCCATCATGTATGTGTAGACTTCAGCAACGTATTACTAATACATAATTTGTGCGTTAGATTAATGTCTATCAGTGCGTTCCGAGTTTGAGATATTTGGACAGCCAGCCTGACGCTGTCAAAGCCGGGAGTTCTTTTCTCTCCGGACCTGACAAGGTATTTTTCTACACTTTTGTTGAGCAAGAAAGATACTTAAAAATTCTGATGGTGTCTAGATGTATGTTATACCTTATCTTATATCGTTCGATATATGTAAGAAAATAATCACATGTAAATAGGTGTGAGTGCAGTCATAGTGATTCGATGCTCACGCTAATTAGGATATCTTCCAGGCAAAGTAGTTTATATTCTTGCTCAGTGGTGTTTTTGGATTTTCTTGTGCGCTGCAGACTGTGAGTTTCACTTCTACTTTTAGTACGACAATTTACACTGATTGACGTAGTGGTAATGATCCTTCGTGTATGGGCACTATACAACCAATCGACACTCGTCCTCGGAACCCTCCTCACGTTCTACATCATGGAGGAAATTTTTCTTCTTGCTTATTATATTGTTCTGTTTCGCCCTGGTTCAGAAAGTAAGTTCTAATAGTTTGCATCATACATAATTAACTGTTTATTCTGTTTCTGCTATTTATGTAGTGCACACCATTCAAGTACTCCAGTTTTCATTTTGCGTATATACGTTTTACGCACCCAACTGGCTTCAATATTTGCCTGATGTTCTCCAAGTTACTCTCGGAGCATTGATGTGCCTTCTCTCTTCCATTAGACTCGTCAGGGAATTACTTCAATCATACAGGGAAACAAAACGCATCAAACTCAACCATTATGTGAAATGTCTTGTGAGGGAGAGCATGGTCTACTTTATCGTGTGCGTCTGCATTTCCTATTGCATGATCTCTTTTATACTATCTGACTGACGGTATTAATTATGGATAGAGTCCTGATGGAAGCGATTTTTTCCATACTGACTAACCCGGCAATCAATACGACGTCCGAATGGTTTTCCTTACTGGCGAATATACTAGAGGCCGTGCCTCCTATTACTCTTGTCCCCCGATTCATCTTGAACCTGCGAGAGCTTTATGCATGCGACATTCAAGGCAGATACGGAAGTAAAGTCGATCCAGCATTCGGTTTAGGCTCTGGGTTCGAGAAGGATGCTGTGCGGAGCGCGATCGCGTTTGCGGAACCCAGGCGGAGGGAGAGCGAGGAGCGGGATGATGAAGTGGAGATGGAGATTCAGCAAGTCAGTCGCAGAAGCAGTCTTGCGTGATGGAGGATGCTGGTTCCTTGTATCAAGTGTCTTTCCAATTACCTATCTATGTACATAGGACTCTCTCGTTTTACATTCCGCTGTTATTTCGTGGCTAGCTACATTCAATGAACGGGACAGTGGCGAAGGAATCCGGATGGCGGCTGAAGCTAGGATTGTGCTCTATGGTAGTCACTCGAGGCCGTGGATAAGCGAACGAAGCTTGTTTGTTATGACCCTAAAGCCTCATGAAAATAACCCACGTACTTACTTCCATGGCGTGAAAACCCCATGCGAACTCGATGAATGAACTGAAATTGCGACATGACCGAACGACACCAGGGCTGGGAGGTTGAAACGTCACGCACGTTAGGTTACTAGACGTGTATGTTGGGTCTCTAGAAAGCGAGAGCACAGAAATGATGCGGGATATCCTAGTCGCCTTGGTTTGAAGGAGGATGCGACAGCCCCAAGACTGTCAAGTATCGAACGTGGCTGAGACATGGGTACGTCAGATTTACTGGTAGAGGCTAGAGACTAACGGCGAGTCTGTCATCGCCGTCTAATGGCACACGGTGCACAGAAGGAAGAATATGTTCTGTAATCACGAGTGGGTACATGAGTGGGGCATGCAGCCGCTGATTTGCATACGCGAACTTTATGACACGGACTGTTTGAATCATGGATGGACGAAGGTGAGAGTACGTGTCGATTTCGGCATGACTTTGAAGGATGGATATGGAACGTTTCTTTTGCGCCTATTAGACTGTAGAGGGTAGGCTTGGAGGTATTCCTGCCTAATTGATATGGTGCATAAGTAAATTGGAACACACGAATGTGAGCTCGCTTCGCTCTGACATGGTGTCATGTGATGGCCCAGACGAAAGCCGGGTTGCTGAGTCTCAATTCACCCTATTCGGTTCACCCCAGTGCCCAGAATCTAGAGAACTCATGCGCCACCCTTTCGTGGGTGAACGTCAAGATCACTATTGACGGCGTCAAGGATCACCTCAAAAACTTCATGAAGATGGAGTTGCGAGCATACTTTTGCTACAGAGCCATGCGACGGCGTCATATGATGCGCCAACGTGCCAGTCTGTTTCCCAGATGCCAGGGTTTGAGGGCTACTACGACGTGTTTTCTCATCAGGTTTGTCACAGTGGATTTCCTTCCCAACCACATCGCCCACTCTTACATTCGGGTCTTGTACACTGCTTATGCGGCTCCAGTGCACCGAAGTCAAACTCTGAGGGTGATGCGATATATGTCTGTCAAGACTAAACAATTTGCGTTTCGCAAAGGCAGTCAATGCAACCAGTCGTGAAGGTATCGTTCAGTACCCTCATTTCTCTCGCGCATCTCCATCCATCTTCTTGTCGTTGTATATGTGAATGGTTATTATCTACTTCTCCCCACTTCAGGCCCGTCCCAGACTTTCCAATGAACATTCTCGTCTCCATCCATGGCTCCGGTATGCGTACAAGAAGCCTTACTATGCGGCGTCCTTGCAAGGTGTCTCGTCGGCTTGCCTGGATCTCAGCTTCTAGACTGCCTCTCGTATTCTCGCTCTCGAGATCCTCTCAAAGGGTATCTAAGTCGAAGTGCCTTTTACAGCGGCGCCAATGACCTCGGTGTCCATGCTCCGATGGAACTTGATATCTTTTAGGATGGATTCGTCACATACCGTTCGCGATTCACGTGAGTCTTGTTCGAACTTCTTGTTTGTTTAGTTCAAGTTATACCTACAGAAGAAGCCAATCTTGTCGTGGCTGGGATTTACTGAGCTGAATCAGCTCCCTCTCCACACTAGTATCATGCTGGAGCATGGATATTTGCCAGAATGTCGTACGACACAGGGCGAAGTAGCATTCACACGGAAGACCTCACGTACGCCATGTTGATTGCCGCGACTGGCCCGCTTGAACAACGAAAGCATCTCGCACATGGGTCTTGTAGTTCGAACGACACTGCACACAACACGCGTAACGTACTGCATACGTCCTCCTTGAAGCCGTGCTGAGGGTCCAGCCCACAGCCCAAGTTGTCAAGAAGTAGACGAGGTGTTGTGCACCCTCGCCCGTCATGGACCCATCACTCGCTCCAGGCGGATTCATCTCGAATCTCGGCGGTGTACCTACACGTACTCACGGGTAGAGCCGAGTGTTTCGCGCGACACGTACGTCTCTATCATTCGGAACGCACATGCGGTGTATGATTGGTGTGCCCGCGTTTGCATCAGGACGAGTTCCCAACGCCCCTTGCGATTGGAGACGAACTATTTATGATAACTGGTGCGTGGTCTAAAATTTGGGCTGGGTTCATTGGATCGGATATAAGCTAGCTCAAGATGTTTGTTTGATGGTCCATCGTGCAAAGCACAGCGTGCTTGAGTCATTATGTACTGCAGTGCGTTGATCAATCGATCATGTGTGGCAGAGCCCGATCACCGGAGTCTTGATATGATTATATTTAATACCATCGCGGCCTTAGCCATCTTGACGCTCTATCTGGATATGTGCGCCTATCCACCTTGCGATGTGACGAGTGGCCGGAACATGAACGCCTGGAAAGCCCATCATAGTGGTAGTACAAAAACCTGCCATGCTTCAGTGAGATGGCTGTGAAAGATATTTTTGGTTCAGGCACTTACATGTTAGCCAACGCCACATTGTTGCTGCGCTTCAATCCAGAGGTTGCTCAAACCGGCTATGCAGCCAACGGTACTGTCATCGCTAAAGATAGTTAGAAAAAGAGTCAACCAATTGGGTCTCGACTGCACTTCGCAGGCATTATAACCTATACCCCGCGCAGACGCCTCCGAACAGCAATCTAATCCTTGGGCTTCGCCCTCTCAACGTACCATTGACCGTATGGCTCCCCAGCTCGGGCCAGTTATCAATGCCATCCATATGAACAACTACTTGTCTCGTAAGCTTGTTGTTCACTTCCTGTTCATGGAGCTTTACTTACTGCTTTCCCTAGTCGTCGTCGTGACTACTGTTGGGTATGATTATAGTAAGTAATAATTACCTTCAGCTGTTTTGTTGTGTCAACGAGCGTGAAACGCATCAGTCCTTACGTTCTCGAGGGAGGTAGGCTTCCCCTTCGTCTTTACCTCACGCAGCAAGCTCATTGACATCTCAATCACCGGCTGTACTTCAGGTAGAATACATTTGGGTTAGATTCTATTTTTCTCGAACCTGTTGAATACTCAGACACGATTGCAGAAGAAGCCCTGGGGGTTGATTCCCACTTTGTTTGTCATTGTACGCTCAATCGGCATGTCTATCACACTCAGTGCTGAGACCTGCTACATTCTAGGCTCGTTATGTTGGGATAATCTATGTTGTGTATGTTGTACACACTTTCTGCCGAATATAAACTAAATTATGGCTCACACTGCAGACTTTCTGCGATACGTATGTCCAAAATTTGGTATATTGAGTTTGATAATCTAACCCGACCTGATTAAAGTTTGGACTCCCTTTCTTCCTGGCCCTACAATGGTATTTCGTGTACTTTGTGTAATCTGTGAAGGTACTCACGAATTCCAACCACCATAGGCGTATTTATCTATATGCTGATCAACACATCCCAAAAACTGATGATGTTTTCTGTACAGATGTTAGTATGATTAGCATAAATTTTAATATTCACACTAACTTCATCATTCAAAGGTGTGATATTTGTTCTAGTCAGCCAATGGACCCTCTGGATTTTTTTATGTGCTGCAGAGTGTGAGATTTCATATTTACTTCCAGTACAATGAATTACATCGTTTGATGCAGTAGTGATGATCCTTCGTGTGTGGGCGTTATATGGCCAATCAAGGCTCGTTCTGGGAGCCCTGCTTGGATTGTATTCCATGGAAATGATCTCAATTTTTGTATATTTTGTTCTCTACAGTATTTCAATCTCTGGAGGAGGCAAGTAAGCCAAAACATTGTGCACAATTACGCAACTGATGTCTCTTCCACGGCTGGTGCAACTCGGAATAGTGGGTACTGCTCAAGTTCTCCAGTATTCATTTTGTGTACAGACATCCACTTCCCCCCCTGCATGGCTTTCAGATTTCTCCTTCGTCATTTCGATTGCGCTTGGCACACTAATGTGTCTTTTGACCGCTATTCGATTCCTGAAGGAATTACTCCAAGTATACAGAATGACCAACCGTCTCCATCTAAACCGTTACACAAGAAGCCTTGCCAGGGACGGCATGGTCTACTTTGTTGTGTACGTTTTTGTTTCATCGAATTCTTGAGCCAGACTCGACAACACGATCATGAACAGCGTCCTGCTATTTTCAATCTTTGGCCTACTGATTAACACAGGAATCAACACTGTAGATGATTGGTTGGTTTTAATGTCTGGGGGACTACAGCAAACACCTCCTGTCACTCTTATCCCAAGGTTCATCCTGAGCTTGCGGGAGCTTTACGCAAATGAGGTCGGGGTACAAGTGGGGACCATCGATACAGCTTTTGGCTTGGGGTCACGATTCAAGCATGGTACCGTTCACAGCGCGATTCAATTCGCAGAAGCTGAGCAGGACGAGACTGAGGAGCATGACGGCGAGATACAGGTGGAGGAGCGGATCTAGCATGTTCACCATGTTGGGGGTTGAGCTGATGAAGATCGTGTTTATGAAGAGCACATTTAACTTTCTTGTAATAATTCATGCTGTTGTGATTTGATTAATGGACGTCATATAACCTCTCCCCATGTTCCGTTGCCTACTTTTCGCTTGTTTCTCATCCTGGACAATCGCCGCGCTTTCTGCCATTAAATACTGACGAAGTTAGCATGGTTGTTGGAGGAAAATTTTGTCATGGTTTATAGAAGTCATGGTTGGGAAAGTATATAAGGCCGACGTACTCATCATGACTTGGGTACCAGCGATCGGGCAGAAGCATTTGCATCAATAGGCAGAAAAAAATCAGTTGTATTCGCAACATTCACCTTGAAGCTTCCAGCACCTGAAGACATTGACGCGCTCTTCACCCCATCAATTCAAAAAAAAATAATAGAGAGCCTGTCAGGCTGCCAGCAAGGCGTCAATGCAAATACCGTAGATGTTTCGGAGGAAAGCGGAAAGCATACGCAAGCGACGTCCAGCCCAGAAGCAAACACATGTTGAGCCGAGCATTGTCAAATCCGGTGGCCCATGATATCATATAGCACTCGTAGTCAGTAAGTTCCGCCTAGGCCCAAGGGTTACGAAATACGTACCTCTCGTTCATAAGATAGCGTTCATCATCCATTATCATTAAAATCGGGCCTTAGCGGTATGATACGGCGCCATTCGAGGCCTATAATCAGTTATCCTTCCCTCTGATAAGACAAGTCCCCTCAATACCCACATTCCTTCGGCGTGATCCTGTTGTCAAGCTGGGAATCTGCGAACACGGGGGTAGTTCACGATCCGCACTGTGTCAGAGGAGTACGGTTCCTATTCGTATCTGTAAATCAGCCACCCGTGCTGAATGTCCGAATCCCTTGCTAGGTTAGAACACAGTAATGTCTTGAGTGCTAGTTCTGAGGAAGGCAGGTGAGTCCGCAACAAACTCCGGATTCTCACGATCCGGCCACTACTCATCCGATCCAAGTCGAGTGTGTACATGGTGATAATGGAAGAAGGTGGACCAAGTTGACGTCCGTTCTTCCCAAAAACACGGTGGTCCACGCTAAGAACACCGAGAATTCGAATGAACAGGATCGCTCACTGTGTGGCTGTGCATGATTTAATCGTGTACCCGCTGGCAGTGGCCTTGAGGTTGTTGCACTATTTGGAGGTATCCTTCGTATGGTACCTGGCTTATATGGCGGTACTAATATGGCCATTTTCTATCGCCCTACAGGTCCAGAGAGTTAACCGAGTCGAGGTTGTAGCTTGTAAGTACATTATATCATCGGAAAGTCCACTTCAATGTGATTTATCATAGCCGCCGTTGTAGCTGAGAGCTTTACCCCCGCCTCTCAATTGAATCCCAGAAATGTGTCTGGCATATTGGCCAAAGGACATCTCAGACCGTACATTTAAGCGCATAGCATTGCAACTGGCGCTGAGCCATTTGTGGTATAAACAAGAAATCAAGCCTCTGTACGTAGGGGCCCAGCGTCTGTGCCAAAATGTCCTGCAAACATTGTCCTAACACAAGAAAAGTCTAAGTTTGGATAAATATGCACTCGTTCTCGGGTAGCCCCACGAGGAGTTGTCTGTTGTCCTAGTTCGAGTTGCACAGCTGGTACCATTGTGCTATGTGCAGAAGTGATTAATATCTGTTTCGCGCATACTAAGTAGAAGATGAACATACACGGTATCAACGAGGCCTCTTGCTGTGCAGTTTCGTTCGGTGCTTCTGCCATCACCGCAGCAAATCCACTAGACAAGATGTGAGTGTCACAAACAGGCTCATTCAGTGAAGTTGACGTACTGATGAAGATGCCAATCGATATGACTAGATGTGGACGCGTGTGACCATCACTTTCTGCGCGAAAGAACCAAGTGCTCACCAATGAAGGAACCAGGGTCCCGGATTGTCTGTGACAAAACGAATAGTCACGTTGTCTGTGCTACTGTTTCCCAAGGAAACCACATCGCGCCGAACAGGATTCACAAAGTTCGTGGCATTGCTCCCCGCGACCCTCACGACATCAAATGAGTGCTGAAAGAAATCCGCGTGGTCAGAGGAGATAGACGAGAATGAAGTGGGCGACATACACCGTGAAGATGTATAGGGTGCTGAAAACGTATGAGATCTTGGCTTGGGTGTGAATTGTGGTACTTACCGGCCCACCAGTTGCCTCTGTCGGTTTTGGGAAATTTATTTCAATTACCTTGTTTGCAGGGAGTACATAGACGCTTCCATTCGGCAACAGTTTCGAAGGATGCTTTGCTCCGCTGAGGATC
>JBBPMY010000820.1:0-11434 GCA_038090615.1 Phylloporus gajari
AAAACCTTCAGAGAATTCCATATAGATTTCTTCATCAATATTGCCATAGAGATAGACAGATCTTATTTCTATGGCTTCCATATGCCATGATTCCAGTACAGCAAGAGCCAACATCAATCTGACTGTCTTATATCATACTACTGGAGAGAAGATTTGATCAAAGTCAATGCCCTTGACCTGAGAAAATCCTTTTGTGACTAATTGTGCCCGTTTACGTCCATCTGGTTTGATGTCAAATACCCATTGATTTTTGATGACTTTGCAATCTTTGGGTCAATTGACAATGTTGAATACATCTCATTTCTTTAACATCTCAAGTTGCTCGCAATATGCGTTCTTCTTGAGCTGCAGCAGGTAGGTTTTGTATATCCTTATACATCCATTTGCATATAGGTTTAGCACTACGATTCATGGTATCATGTGCAATCACCTCGGAGAGAAGATATTGAAGGAAAGATACTCCACCTTCATAGTTTAGCTTCTCATCCTTATCCTCAGAATCATCTTCTGTGGGGGTAAAAACTGACATGGAGGGATCCTCTTGAGGAGGTTTATTAGGAGGTGAGCCAAGAAATTGACCAGGTAAATCTGATTCCTCCACTTGGATTCCTTCGCAATGTCTTTGACCTGTTGTACCAGATGATTGTCACCATATATGTTGTCAGATCTTTATGGGACATGACATTCTCTGTGCAGTCTTTATGAAACTGCAGGTACAGCTGAAATAGGGACATGAGGAGGAATGTGCTGTTTTTGTAGTGCAGTAGAAGGAGATGGATGTTGTCCTTTAGGTGATGGAGTGCAAGGAGGACAAGCAAAGGATAGACAAGGAGATGGTGGACATGGTGGATTTGTTGATTCAGCTGGAGGTGCTGATTTGATGGAATTTGAAAGAGGAACTTCCACTTCTTCAGGAGGGGCAGTGACCTGTGACTACAGACAATGCACCTGAGGTTTATCACATTTAGGAAACAATTGCTCATTGAATAGAGTATTTGCAGATCTGAAAACAATATTATTGGGAGAATACATAAAGAGGAAGTTGGAGGTATTTCCACATGCAATGCCTAAATACACCATGAGTTCAGATTTAGGGGCTAGCTTATTGGTATGAACATCTTGTAGGATGTGAACATATGCTCCACAATCAAAGATGCATAGATGGCTTATATCAGGGGACTGCAAGTGCAGGATCTCATATGGGGTGTGCCAGTTATGACACTTAAGAGGTGCACAATTATATAAATGTACAGTATGGCCCCAACTAAACTTCCACTAAGACTGGGGCAAGCAGGCTTCAAGTCTCATAGCTTCAGATCTGTCCATGAGAGTATGCATAAATCTCTCAGCATGCCCATTTTGTTGTGGGGTATAGGGAGTACTCTGGAAAATATGAATTCCATTGTTAAGTAGTAATTTGTCAAAGACTTGAGATTTGTACTCTCCCCCTGCATTGGACATCCATTCTTTGATTGTAGCATTGAATTGGGTGTTTACCATAGCAATAAATTGTTTAGTGGCCTGTAATGTAGCATCTTTTGAGCATAAAATTTAGACCATCCAAAGGGTGTATGATCATCAAAGAAAGTGATGATATATTTGTAGTGATGGTAGGATTTGATAGGAAAAGATTTAATGTCAGAGTGAATAAGCTTGAAAGCTATTGATGCTTGTTTAGAACCAGGTAAGAATGGCCAATTAGGCATCTTCTCTTGGGCATAGCTAGGGCACAAAGGTTCTTCCTGAGGAAACTGAATAGATTCAGGAAAGCTGCAAGTATGTTTTCATACATGTTTGAGAACTTCCTTAGATGGGTGACCAAAGTAGTGATGCATGATGTCATAATTAGAGGTAGATTTCATGAGGTTATGTTTTAATGAGGGTATATTCTTAATGGTGTACATGTTTTGATCAATTCATCCAGGCATAAAAGGCACAAGAATATTGCCATCACCATATAATATATCAAGTCAGTTGACATCACCACAAATTTTAGCACCAGCATGAAGTAATTGGCCCATTGATACTAGTCAGACTCCTGAGTTTGGGATATGTCCAACGTCATACATTTCAAGTACATGGGGGTGATTAGAATCATCAAGCCATCTGATGAGGTATGTACCTGTACCCACAACATGTAGAACACCAACAGCAGTAAATACTGGCATTTGGTCTTCCTTCTTTAAAGGAGTATAAGTGACATAGTCACTTCAGTCAGGGGTGAAGTGCACTGAAGCACCTGAATCCAGAATCCATAGAGGATTTGGGTTGGTACATCTCTCACACTTATATTTCAAACCATGAGCACAAATCACAATGTCCATTTTCATATCTATGAGTACAGAAGTATATACTGTAGACAGAGTGCAGTCTGAAACATTATTACACACTATTGCAGTGTGTTCAGATGAGGACAGATCAGCCATGATGAAAGGGTAAGAGACATACCTTGGATAGGGATCCCACTTATCATCAGATCCATAAATATTAACCTGGTCTTCATCATCCCAGGTTTCAGCAACAACACCAATCTCCTGCCTTGTTTGCTTCAAAGGAGGAGAGCTTTCCAGGTCTTCCATTGTGTATGGACAATCCATTTGGACATCCAGGAGAAAGGTCTGATAAGGAACCTCTTTCTTCTCAACAATCTCCTTGTTGAGTTGTACTAAAGTGCCTTCAATCAGAGTACAGTTGAGATGACCATTGAACCACATCCTGCTATTCTCAGCTTCCTTGCTAGCTTAGAGCCAGAGAAAATGTCAGAGAAGAGAGCATCCTAATTGGGTTTGAAACACTCATCAAGGGAATGCTTGAGAGGAGAGGTAGGGATGTGTGGTGGTTGGGGTGAGGGAGTATGGCAAATGTCAGACCAGTCAATATGATCCAGAAGGGGCATGGTAGTAGAGAGTGTGTGTATGCTCTCAGAGGTTGTGGCCAGGTTTATCTCTTATGTGTAAGTAAATGCATTTTGAACCTCCTTGAAGGTAGGAGGACTACCTTGGCCTTAATACATGAGAGCTGAGTGATATATGAGGGCTTGGAGGTCCACTGTTGCCAGGACATTGGCGATAAGAGTGATGGAAGCAAAGAGGGGTTGGTCCTCTTCAACAAAGCCCATATGAGCTTGACCTCCTTGTTGCTTCTTGGAGAGGCATTTGCCTCTCTGTCCTCATCTGCTATTTTTGCCTTTCTTCTCCTTCTGTGCACTGCTTCCTTGCTACAACCCAGAGGGCATACTAGGCTGCTGCTGCTGCTGGAAGGAAGGACCTGCCTTCTTATGTTTGATGGCTGAAATCTTGTTGGCCTGCTAGGGAGCTTTCCCCTTGCCTATCATCACTGATTGTTTGAATTGAAGTTTGACAACAGCTTGGGTATTTGTAAAAATTAGGTCCTTTGTCTTTCCACTTGTGCCCTTCTCTGGGAGTGTATTCTGAGCAATGTTTGTATACAAGGCAGGGAGCATTGACAGGACTATTATTGCCTAGAGCTTGGCAGAGATCTCATAACCAGCCTCCTTCAATTTGGAGAAAAGGTGCTCAAGACAAGCAAATACAAGAGTGGAATTGGAGGATGCAAGAATGGCAAGTTCTATCATTGCCTTGAAGTTTGAGTAGATCTGTGGGATATCCTGCTTGTCAAAGTTGTCATTGATAGCAGTGAGAAGATCCTCAGTAGTGACCTTTGTCTTGTATTTCTGCTTGAGAGCAGGAGAGAGTGTGGTGAGGATAGTGTCAACAATTTTGTTGTTATTTGAATGCCAGTTGATGAATTGGTGGTGTTCCTCAGCTGTAGAGGTGATGTCTAGGGAAGCAGGGGCAGACACCTTAAGGACCCAGGGTGAACCTGTGGCCCTGAGGTGGTTGATAATAGTGGAACACCACAAAGGGTATCCAATCCCATTGAAAACAGGGAGATGAGTGGTGGTCAGGGAAGCATTGGTAGAAGACATAGTTTCTGGAACACAAGAGTGTCAGTAGATAATACTGACATAGGTTCCCCATAGTGCCCATTTGCACAAGTAGGGATGTGCTGGAGAGCAGCAATCCAAACTATTATGCAGTGGTTGAGGACAACTAACCAAGTCATGCATAAAGCAGCAGACAAGGTAGACACAAGCAGTGTCTGATGCAGCAGACATTGGTGCAGCATGTTACTATACTCCTTAGTCATGCATCAGGGCTTATAACTTATTGAGCATACAAAGGTTCAGCAAGATAGAACACTGCTATGCACTGTTGTATTGAGTTGTTGAGTCTAGTAGATGCACATGATGGTTGAAGAACAAGAGTTAATTAGAACTCAGCTGTGGAGTTTGAAATATCTATACTACTGGTATGATTACTTAATCTACCAATTAAGAGTATGAGCTATGATGCACTATCTTGTTCAACACATTCATGGTTACTCACACTGGACTGCAGAGTTGTCCTGAGTTGGTCCCAAGCTTGGCTAGGTGCCCTCAGTACTTTATCATCTCTAATACACTACTATGAACAAGATATGATAATGAGTATTGACAGTGATAGAAATGTATGTATAAATGGTTAGTAAGATGATACATCAGAATATGAAGCAATTCTTTAATTACAATCTGCATGATAATCATAGAAATGTTGAGATCATCAAGAGGGGTGGTTTCAATGGTCATTATAAGGGATAAGCATTTGACATATTTGAGCAAGGTTATTTCATGTTTCTTGAAGATCTCAAAAGTCAACTTGCACATGGGAGAACCAAGAAGTAGATGGGTATATTATAATCTTAGTCCTCACAAGTCATTGCTTGCAGACAAATGCCTTTCTAGTCTAAAAGTTCAGACCTGGTGTAGAAGCTTTTTCAATTTCTATAATGACCTCTCAAACATCCTGTTTAATAGAGATTCCATCTGAATACTCCATTCAACATAGTTGGTCTCACTAAGTTATAAGTGAATATTTCAAGGACACAGACAATGGACAAAGGGTTCATATAGAATGGCTGTAGAGCAAGACTATAGCCATACAAAATGATTATATAAACAGGTTTTGAAACACTAACTGGCCTGGTGGAAGAGCAACTGACTGGTACTGACCTGCATAATAATAACTAATTATATTTTAAGAGCTCTAGTTAAGCTATAACAACTGGCTGGATTTCTGAGGTTCTAGCTGACCTGATGATTAAGATTTTGAGACTCTAGCTGGCCTTAGGGGCAATTTTGTCAACTGAGTGGAGGCTATATTTAAAGCCCATATGCTATGAGAGTGAGAGAAGTGTGGGAAACAGTCAAGTTTGATGTTTACTACTGTCATATGTACAATATTTGATATGATTATTGAAGTATATGCTAATTATAAAAAGCAAGATCTCCACCCCATTAGTGGTGATAGTATTTGCACTCAGAACATTAATTTTCAAAAACTGTCAGACTATACTGGTCTTTATATTACTACAAATGAAAGCTGATTGACAATAGAAATTTTAGATAATGAATTATAGTAGACTCCCTCCTAACACATATACCTTTTTGGACTTTCCAAATTGGTTTGCAGTGAGTCTAACTAATGCAACAAACAATACAGAGCCTGTTATACACACTGAAATGCTTGCTGAAAATGTCTTATATGATCTTGAGAGGACAAGAGCTCTTCAGCCTGCAAACCATATCAACATCAAAGAACTTCAGAAGCCAGATGCTGAATCTTATAATATGTCTGAGGCAGCAGACAATGTCATTTTTGAGGCTGTAATATATATGTAATGAAAATAACAAATGCTGCCACTAATGATGATAGGGATAACAACAATGATGACATAGCTGTGCAGGGTCCAACACCATCATACTGTAGTAATTTATTGTCCAAGTAACATCAACCCATTTCTCTCAGACAACACATATGTTAGATTTGGTGATCTTTCACTCATTTAACTTCAATTATAGTCTCATTTGATTCTACATATTCAACTTTCAATTCTACCACTTTTTCACATCATTCAACCTTCATTCTATGTCCACAGGGCATTAGGTTTGGTGATCTTGCACTTCAATTATAGTCTCATTTGAGTCTCCATATTCAACTTTCTATCCTACCACTTTTTCTTATTGTTCTACCTGATAAAGTACTGAGGGTAACTAGTCAAGCTTAGGACCAACTCAGGATAGCTCTGGAGTCTACTATAAGTAACCAAGGATGATATTAGAGGTATAGAATGAAGATACAGTACCTGCAGTCCACTGTGAGTAACCAAGAGGACTCAGGATGGACTTGTAGGAGCTATGCACACTTCAAGTAAATACCAGTAAACAACTGGCAAGCCACATCAGCCACATCATCACAAAACATAAGAGGTGCCACAGAGACATAGAATGAAGGTAGGATGATAGAAAAAAGTGATAGGATAGAAAGTTGAATATGGTACATCCAATGAGACTACAATCAAAGTCAAATGAGTGCAATATCACCAAATCTAACAGAACCCACCCACAATGCAATCATATGCTTCTACCATAGTACTAAGACAAGTCAATATCCTGCTTCTGAATCACCTCTGATTGTGGTTCTATCATCTTCTATATCATCTAGAGTGTCAAACTGTCCCCTTGAACTCCTGAGGATTCCTTTGAACTCCCTGACTATCATACCATCATTGCAATAATACACCCTTTTCCAACATTGTCCTATATCTCCTGATTCTGTCTGTCAATCTCTCTTGTGCCTCTATCAAAGTTGCATTCTTGTGCTATCATCTATCCACCTATCACACTTCTGATCCATTCCTCTATTGTTTTCACCATATACCATTGCTTTTCTTATAAAGCCCCTATACATCAATTGAAGCTCTTATTTTTCTCACTCAAAATGAGCACTGATCACCATCACCATCACATTCAGACTTTTAATGGCACTATCTACTCTTTCTGAAATGATAAAATGAAGGTCTTCTTGCATTCTAAAGGTCTCTGACAACTTGTGGATGGCAAGGAAACTTGTCATGCATCTGATATCATTAAGCAATCTGTCTGGCATGTCAAGCAGGACAAGGCTGCTGGGGAAATCATGCTCCACATTGCTCCTGATCAGAGGGTTCATATCAGGGAGCACCAGGATGATCCCATTACTGCTTGAAAGGCTCTCAAGGACCTCTATGTGCAGCAGAGGGCTGGAACTTGATTTGTTGCCTATAATTAGTTCTTCAGCATCAGGAAGCATCCTGAAGAGTCCCTCACTGCCCTTACTGCTCAAGTTGAGCATGCCATGTCCAGGAACAAGAAAATCCATCCTCCCACCTTCAATTTGACCAAATTAGATGATGATTTGACATGTATGGCTCTGATTTGATCTCTAGGGCCTGACTACTACCACTTCACATTCTCTCTTGCTCTGCTCACTGATCTGGACAAATATAAGGTTAAGGCTGCATTTTAGACTGAGAAAATCAATAGACAATCTCATCCTAATGGATCTAATCCTGTGACTTTGAGCTCTGCTCTCTCTGCTACTACTGGCTCTTGCAAATGCGACCCATCTGTACCTTGTACCCTCTGTGAGAAGTCTGGTCACTGTGTATGCAAGTGCTTTACCCTCCAGCATGCCAAAACTGCCTATAAGACATCCAAAAGCAAGGGCAAAAAGACCACTGTTAATCAGGCTCAGACTCTGAGCTCTTCCTCATCCACCTCTCCCACTCCTTCATCCAATGCTTCCATTGCTCCCAATTTGACTATTGCTGCTGCCAATGTTGATCAGAGCACTCAGGCTGTTGTTGAGCATGCAGGAAATGCAAGTCATCATTCCAGTAACACTTCTATCCCTCCTTTGACCTCTCAACTCAATGCTGATATTGTTTGAAATGCAGACTCAGGTGTCACTTCTCATATAACACCTCATTGTCATTGATTGCATGATTATGCCCCTCATTGCATCCCAATCACCCTGGCTAACAACACAGTTGTCTACTTTGCTGGTGTTGGGTCTGTTGTATTCCATCCAAAAGTAGAGAGAAAGGTGTCTAGAGTAGTCAAGTTCACTTGTGTGCTGCATGTATCCAATCTCTGCAATAATCCCCTCTCAGTCCTTTATTTAACTTGCTATTCTAGCTTTGTTGTCACTATCAATTCCACTCAGACAACTTTCAGTCATCCCCCTGGCCCTACTCTGTTTGTGGTGACCATCACTGACAACAATGCAGCATATTTGAATGGTATTACTCAGGTTGCAGCTGAACAGGCCAATCCTACAACTACTCTACCCCTTGGCTGGTCATCTTGGTACAGAATACTTGCTCATCATAATCTGGCTGACTTAAAGTCCCTTTTAGATTGTAATGTGGTCACTGGACTGAAGCTGGATGTCAAAACTGTGCCTGATCCTGTCTCTGAACCATGTCTGGCTGGCAAAATGTATGCTGATCTCTTTCCTTCCTCTACTTCACATTCTACTTGTCCTTTGGAGCTTGTCCACACTGATGTTGACTGAGTTTCTCATCCCTCATTCTCTGGATGTTGATATTGGGTCACTTTCATCAATGATTACTCCAGATATCACTTAGTCCTGCCTATCAAGTACAAGTCTGATGTGTTTGATACATTCAAGACATTCAAGGCATTTGCTGAGAACCAATCTGAGCACAGGGTGAAGGCTCTACAAGATGACAAGAGTGGGGAGTATATGAATAATGCTTTTGCTGAGTTTACTATCTAGTGTGGTATTCTCAGACAGTATACTGCTTGAGCTCATTCTCAGTAGAATGGGGGTGCTGAATGCACCAACAGGTTGTTTAGTGAGTATATTACTGCCATGCTTCATGAGTTGAGACTCCCTACTACTTTCTGAGGGGAAGCCTTAGATGCTCTGTTCTACTGATACTGTTGATGGTGTGACCTTGTATGAGCTCTGGCATGGCCATAAGCCAAATGTGTCTCATCTTCAAGTTTGGGGTTGTACTGCATATGTCCTTATGCAGAAGGACAAGCAACCTGTCCTTGGCTCTCATTATAAGAAATGTGTCTTCATTAGGTATCCTGATGGGTACAAGGCATGGAAGTTCTACAATATGTCTACCAGGCACACCATCATCTCTGAACATGCTGATTTTAATGAGAGGATCACCATAGCTGTCCCTTCTCCAGTCTCAGTCCCTCTTCCCTCTTTATTGTCATCTACCTATATTCTTCTACTCTTGTGTGATGATGTGGACTATTCTGAGAGTGCTCATCTTCAGGTTCCTGAGGGGGAGTTGGCTGATCAGCATGTCCCTGCACCTGATCCTCATCAGCCTTGACCTCCATCTCCTATTTCTGCACCACTACCTCTAGTTGTTCCCCCTATAGATCCCATCCTTGCTCCTGCTTCTCCTGTTGTTCCAGCTCCACCTAGTCCTGTTGGCACTGGTGCTAGATTGCCCAACAGACGATGAAACCCTCCCACGGAATGGTGGAAGCTGAGTGCAGCTCAGCTTAATAATAATACTGATGATGATGATGAGAAAGGAGCAGATTTGGCATTTTCTGTCACTTCTCAGGCTCTTCCCAAGACTTATTGAGAGGTTCTACATCAAAAGGATGCTCTCCAATGGCAACAAGCTGCTTTCAACAAGTTGGCTGCCCAGAGGAGTAATGGGACTTGGGAACTTGTCCCCAGGCCCAGAAATCAACCTGTCATTGGCTCTAAATGAGTCTTTGTCAAAAAGCATCATGCTGATGGTTCCTTTGAGAGGTACAAGGCTTGTCTGGTTGCTCAGGGCTTCAATCAGCATCTAGACTTTGAGTATCTGGAGGTTTTTGCCCCCACAGTACACTTGTCTACCTTTCATATTGTTTTAGCACTGGTTGCTATCCATGACTTGTATCTATGGTCTGTTGACATCTCATATGTCTATCTCAATGGGAAAATTGATTGTGAAGTCTATATAGAGTAGCCTGAAGGATTTGCTAAGGGAGATCTCAAGGAACTTGTCTATTTGCTCAAGAAAACTCTGTATGGCACCAAACAGGGTGGAAATCACTGAAATTGCAAGATACACAAGTCTATGGGCTCCACTCAGATACATTCTAATGCAGCTGTCTATGTCTATTTGAAGGGGTGATATTTGCATCATCCTCCCTGTCTTTGTTGATAACATTAACCAAGCCACATTAATAACAAATGATTCTAACACCAAACAAGATATAAATCAACAAACCCCCTAATGTAACTTAGGCTATCAATGACAGTGTCCACACATTCAAAAGACCACAACTCACAAAGGTCAAGAACCTTGGTGCTTCAGATAAATCCTCCCCTGTATACCATACATGATAACATAACTAACCCAACCTAGCAACACAGAAATGAATCTGTTACCTCAAATCATCATTAGTGTTGTTGAATAGATACAGTCTAATTGTGCTGATAGACAATGATGACACATATCTATCTTTAGTCTCATCCACTTCTTCTGCTCCCTCCCTATCTATTTTGAAGCTCACTAACCTATTTGAAGAACTATCACTACTTCTGACACCAAAAATAATGTCAACAGCTCTCCTCTTACTCTTGTCTAGCCTACAAACCATACAATCTAACTATCTTCTCACAGAAGTCAGCAGCAGCAGATATACTTGAGTATATCACTCATATCTTTCTGGTACAAGAGATTGTCCCACTCTCTCCCATGAGTCCTAACCCAGTACTCCCTCCACAGTGCTCAACCTATGTCTCTACTGCTACATCCCTACCCTTCCATCTGTCATTAATGCCCAACTAACACTCATCTTATGGGTACATCCTGCCATGATAGCAGAAAACAGAGTATAGCAAACCAGCCACATCCCCCTGTGCTGGTGGCTTACAAACAAATAGCTCAATCTTAGTGGACAGGTTCCCATGGACCTACTTATGTTATGGCACACAATATTTTGATAACATTGTTTCATCCACTCAAGCAGTAGAAGTGACATCTGCTCTGATTGTGTTTCTTCTTCATGGCAAATCTGCCATGCTTCAATCTATATTACTTAACACTTGGATCTGGGCAACAGCAGAAATTACCTTCAAGATCTTCCTATTCACAGCAGAATTTCTATACTTCCTGTATATCCTAGATGATCTTGTTGATGTTGCAGAACAGTGTACCTGGGACACCACCATGATGTTTGACAAAAGCTCTAGATTATAATCAAACCTTTCAGATGATTAAGGTCTGGCATACAAGTTCCTGATTTACTATCAAATAGATCCATGGTAGGAAGAGTCTATATGGCTTATCTTTGATGCTTTGTTATATGGTATGGATAAGGGCCTGATTTGCAAACATGTCAGCTCACAAGATTCATGTCCAAGAGGCTGAGTGACATTCAGTCAAATTATAAAATGTTCAAGTGAGGGATCCTCATGATCATTGAGATGCTGATAAAGTGATAACTTTCTTGGATTCAATTTCACAATCATGACTGACCATAAGGCTTTGAAATCCC
>JBBPMY010000821.1:0-11434 GCA_038090615.1 Phylloporus gajari
GAGAGCACGACGAGTTCAGGTTCCGTGGAGTTGCCTAGCTCCGACGTGGCGGCCCTAGAGGAGGATCAGAGGCCCAAGGGTCAAAGTGCTGCAACAACGAAGCTCGACGAGATTCCATTGAAGCCAGCGAACCGGAAAAAGAGCAGATTTTGGTACTACGCAATTGAGCCCATTGCTGGACCCGCTCGAACACCAATGCATGGTGGCAAAATTCTGGCAACTACTACGAATGGGAATGGCCATGCCAACGCTGGTGATGGTTGGCCACCCTCGAGCCCTGAGGCCAACGACGGGATGGATGTGGATGGATGTGTGGATGAGCCTATGCCTTCATTCACAGAGCATAGGCAGCATCCGCTGTTGTCCGGTGATTGACGGACAACATGTATTCTGAGTATCTAGTCTGCGTAAGATGAGAGTCTACATTTCATACCACGTATTAGCATATTTTTGGTTGCAGCATAGTCTACGCATTGCATTTATTGTCCACATTTTTATAGCTAGATACGAGTTATCGAACTGACTAACGAGATTTTCCTAATTGGTCAGTATGTCAGTTGGCGAGTTGAACTCGTCCAAGTACACCAAGCCAGGTCGATGATTGCGCGAATCCCAGCCAGTGCGGTGCGCAATACCGCGCGTCGTTTCTGTCTTACCCTCCACCGCCGAGCGTCCGTGCGCGCAACGATCCCTCCTTCGTCAGACGACGCAGAACTCGTCTCTCTTTTCGATCAGCCCCAGAATGGCAGGCAGTCCCGACCACTGTCCGTCTCTGGCATCTTCCAGCATCCTGAATTGACCAACCCCGCAGCCTTTAATACGCTCGCGGAATCTACCCTCACACGCGCTCAGCTACTGACAGAGCGCATTTTACGCGCTAACCAATCACGGCGCGAGCTTTTTAAAGTGGTCAAGAACCTGGACAGACTCAGCGACCTCCTATGTGGTGTTATCGATCTTGCAGAGCTGCTCCGAAATGCACATCCAGACCCTCAGTGGGTCCAATGCGCGAACGACAGCTACGAGAAGCTCTGCGAGTACATGAATGTTCTCAACACCCACGTCGGCCTCTACCAGGCAAGTTGGGGTTCTCTCTCGCCTACCGCTCCTAACATCATCATAGATTCTGTGCACGGTTCTTAATGATCGCGAAGTCGTTCAGTCTCTCAGTCAGGAGGCTTTCCAAACGGCCATGATTTTCTGGAGGGACTTTGAGAAATCTGCCATAAATCTGCCCCCAGAGCAAAGAGGGCGCTTTGTTGCCTTGTCTTCCGAGATACTTTCCCTTGGCCACGAGTTTGTCACTCAGGCATCTGCTCCCCGTCCGCCAGCGGTTATCGAACCATCAGAACTGGACGGTCTGAAGGACGAGGGCTTGGGCGCAAGGCTTCGTCGTCAAGCATGGTCTACTCAGAAGAGTCTTCTTGTATATCCTGGTTCTCACCAAGCGTATATGATCATGACATCTGCTCCCAACGAGTCTCCACGACAGAAACTCTATATGGCAGCACATACCAGCAGCCAGCGGCAAATAGGATGTTTAGAACGATTGTTGCATGCACGCGCTGAACTTGCTCGACTCGTTGGATGGGATAGTTACGCCGGTATGACCCTCAACGATAAGATGGCAAAAACACCTGGTGAGGAAATTTTAACAAGTTCCATACCTTAGCCAACTCCAATTTCAGAGAATGTCCGACATTTCTTGGATACATCCCTAGATCGAACAGCTATCCATGCTCGCAATGCTTTACATACTCTCAGAATACGGAAACAATCTCACCTCGACTCTCGGACACTTCCTGTAATACAAGCTTGGGATAGATCTTTTTATTGCCCTCCAGAACCGCCGGAACCTCCCATACCATTACCCCCTCTTTCTCTCGGACGCGTTTTCATGGGCTTGTCACGGCTCTTCAAGCATCTCTATGGTATATCACTGCGGCCAGCTGAAGTGGCCTCTGGGGAGGTCTGGCATTCGGATGTCCACAAACTTGAAGTAGTGGACGAAGATGCTGGCGTCATCGGATGGATATATGCAGACCTTTTCGCTCGGAACGGAAAGTCGTGCGGTGCGGCCCATTACACGGTCCGCTGTTCTCGACGGACTGACGATGACGATGAAAACGGCGATCTCGTCGGAGGGTCTGAGGGGCTCCTTACTCCCTCACGGAGTTTCGAGGCCGTCAAGCGACACAAGCTATGCGGCATACATGGAGAGTACCAGCTTCCTTTGGTCGTCCTCTTGTGCGAATTCACTCGTCCCACAATTGCTCGGGGACCCACATTTCTGGAATGGCATGAGGTACAGACCCTATTCCACGAAATGGGTCACGCCATGCACTGTGAGCCGTATCTTCATAATTATACTGCCAATGCCACTGATGTCGATGCCGTAGCTATGATCGGTCGAACAGAGTATCACAACGTTGCAGGAACCCGCTGCGCAACGGATTTCGTAGAATTACCCTCCATACTCATGGAACACTTTCTCAACTCGCCAAAGGTCCTTTCCCTCTTTGAAACCAACAACACCTCATTGGTCAATCAAACTGGCAATCATCATCAGGATCCGTGTACGTTTATCGACACGCACGGTACCATTTTACTCTCCGTACTCGATCAGATCTACCACTCCCCAGCCGTGCTCGAACCAGGGTTTGATTCGACGGCTACGCTGGCGAACCTGCACAACACGCGCGGCCTCATTCCCCACGCAGCAGGAACGTCCTTTCAAACCCAGTTTGGCCACCTGTACGGGTACGGTGCGACATATTATTCGTATCTATTTGACCGCGCAATCGCGTCGCATGTCTGGCGAAATGTTTTCTCGGGCGAGCCGCTTAATCGCGAATTGGGAGAAAAATATAAAGTAGAGGTTCTGCGGTACGGTGGAGGCAAGGACCCTTGGGAGATGCTTGGTGCTTTGTTGGACGCACCACATCTTCAAGTAGGCGACGAGGGGGCAATGCGGGAAGTAGGTCGGTGGAGAGTAGAGGATGGACCTGTGTCGGAGCGACACTAGGGGACTAGACAAGTACCTTCCTGCATCGCTGTCTTACCTTCATAAGTTGTAGTGCTAGTGCCGACTGTACTTAGTGACGATTCTACTACATAGCCGGTTTGCTAAAAGTAGGACAACAATGCGGACATCAAAAGGTGCCATTACATAAGCGTGAGACGCTATGATGTGACCTTTGTCTGTTTCCTGTTCAGCTACTTTTCGATTTCCTCCATGGACCACGACTCTACCAAAGCAATGATTGCTCAAGTGCAATCCATCTTGCGTATCGCTAACGATTTGAAGGAGGCGACCGCATCACACTCATCTCGTCATCAGTCTCTGACAACCAAGAATACATTTCCCGTGGCTGATTCGATCAACTTGCCTAGTCCGCATTCGCTGCTATCTTCACTTCTAGAGGCAGGTGCTAGTCATGAAATTGCAACTGCTGCAAACAGAATATATCAACAACGCGCAGAAGAGTTCAAACAACATATCGAACGGACCACCGCTGCAGCATGTCTTGGGATGCCACTATCTCCCGTTTCGTCACCAGACCCTCTGATGAGCAAAGTTATTTCCACTTTTACGGAAATATACCTTCGCCGCCTTGCGATATGGAGAGAAGAGATTATCAAACGCGTCAAACAAGCACCGAAGATGCCTACCAAAGCTGCCTCAAAGAACTCTCGTTCTTTTAACCATGTTAATGCTTCGATCATCTCGTATTGGCGTGTCCTCACCACTTTTTCAGGATTGTGTCCCACTTTTGGAGCATTTCTTCGAGGAAAACCCATTCCCTACCCACGCAGATAAAGTATTCCTTGCTAATAAATCGAATATGGAATATAAGCAGATTCATGTATGGGTATGTGTGTCCTTTGAATCTTACCTTTTTTTCCATTGACATAGGTTCAGTTTCAGAACCGCCGCAATCGCACCAAGAAAGAGGGGAAAACACTGAGGAAGAAACTGGTATATGAGGCAGCAGTGAGGCCACTACACGATCGCATGAAAGGTCGTATAGAATCGGACTCCCAGGTTCCCGAAACATCTAAAATAGGGCCCGAGCGAGCAAGCGGGGTAAAGTCTCATTGATCTTGTAAAGTTGGTGTTCTCATTTCTTGATAGGCAGAAATTTCGAGGAATGACGTTCCAAAAGACACATTTTCATCATCTTCTCCACCCCACGCTTATCCGTCGCCTTACCCTCCCGTCTGCCATTACGACCCATTCCCCTGCAAAAGTGGGCCTGTTCGTGTTGGCAAGTCAGAATGGAGGCGTTTGCCATGTGGAAAAGTCTTACTTCCGTCCTCGACCTCGATCAGTATCGATGAGCTAACCGACAAGTTTTCCCGGTTGAATGTTCGAGATGAAGCGCGATTCAAGGGGTCTCCCAAACCGCTATCGGACTCGTGTGCTGCGACCTCTGCGATCACTGTTATACCTTCCAGTGCTCCTCACCCGTCTCTGTTACGCTGTGAATCTCGTCAAGAAGTCAGTATCGTTCAACGTTATCCCGTAGTCCGCGCAGCTATCCCGAGCTTGAAAGCCTTCAAGGGTTGCAGCCCCATCTCGAAACCTGCGACATTGGTTCCCTCACCGGTCTCGCCTGAGAGAACCAAGCTGATGGGAAAGCGGAAGACTGCTCCATTACCGCGGCGTTTCCCTGGTCGATTGTGCAACGTCTGCAGAGATACTACGCCCTCAGAAAGTTCCTCGTCGTCTTCCCCTTCGCCTCGTTTATTCTCTTCAGACATTGAGAGCCGTAATTGCTCTTTCTCAAGTGTTAGCTCGTTAGGCATAACAAGCCCTCTGGAACTACCCCACTCATTCGGGTCGCCATGTTACTCGTTATTCGATGACCCGACATATCTCCGTGACATCGCAGCCCTCACAGTGCCGCCCGTTTCGTAGCGGACACATGATAGTTTTTTGTGCCTCCGCACAATCGTTTCCGGTTAAATTCTTCCGTTGATCTGGGAGGAGGTCGAAACCCAAGGGCTACCCAAGACACGTATATTCCAGCACGAACCCGATGACTGGGTTACCCCCAGCTACCTTGCCTGCTGAGGTGTATAGGCTTGACAATCCCTGGAATATTGGGCCACTCACATTCTGCACCCCCAGATACAATTATCACTACATCCTTGGCACCTCCGCGAATTTGTTCGTGGCAAGTCACGTCATGGACATCGACCGTTCCTATAGAGCCTTTGCCCTTTCTGGCGGTAAATTATGATCGCTTATCTGCCTCTTACTCTTTGCATAGTTGCACAGTAGATGCCCAGTTGGCTTGATTGGCGTAGTGTTACAAAGGTACCTTGTGTATCATAGCAGCATATTGCGACACAGCATCGTACCAATAATAACGGAGAGACTGTCTTTCTGACAAAAAAAAAGAACTCGCGAGTATGCAACAAGCGGGGCGTTTCGACGTGATCAGTCATCTAGTGAAAGTGGGGTACACTACGGGTGTCATTGCATCAATTGAGTAGCGCGTCTTCTTTGCGTCTCACTCTTCATGGCGCTATGTGAAGCTGGGCATGTGCAAGAGGGTCGATGCGGAGGTCGAGAGCGGCGTGTGTAAGTATGGATCTTACTCCATGGTGATGGTCATAAAGAGGATAGGGGGAAGCAGACAAAACCATGAAGGAAACAAGTTGATCATGAAGCCACCGTTGTTGGAAATGTGACGGAGCGCCGTCCGACATACTGAAAAGGCATTCCGACGCCCACATCGTCCAAAATGCGCGAATGAAGCAACGAAGGATCTGCCACCACTACGGTGATCGATGGTAAGTCAAATACGAGTGACACTTTTGTCAGCGAATGTCGAGCTCACAGGACCGAGTTTGGCACACGAAGAGCGAGAGCACAGCAAATGAGGGGCAGAGGTTTGAAATACAATGCTCACGACGTGCATATTTCAGCACGAATCGCTATGGTGACGCTTATTGTGACGTGGGCCGGACGATCCGTAGCCTATCTTGGATTACTCGCTCGCACTCCGGCCGGCCGCTTCTGCGTCTGCACGGGTACAATTATTAGTACATCCCTGCAGGAGAGTTCGTTCACGTTACGGATGTCATGTAGCACTCATTTCTGGCGGTGACCTGTTCGATTATTTGCCCCTTCTTTAAATGCCGTCTCGCACAACGGGAAGCCAAGTAATTGGATTCTAAGCTTACATGTTCGGCACCAAATTAGGCTGAGAGTCCTAAGGTCCTGCAGTGCGGACTAAGAATAAGTAACGTTATCCGAGGTGTTGATCACATATGATGCATGATGTGACGAGCAAAAATATGTAATAAGGATATCTGATACAGTTCAATATACTACACTGTAGCCAAACGTAGTACAATAATGCGGCAACAAGATTGACACCTCCAGCGCAATAGTCCAGTAGCTCATGAAACAATCGTGCTCCAAGTATGTGGAGCTTGCAGAACAGAGAAATCGATATCCGGGAGTGCAGGAATGAAAAAGGGATCGCTAATAGTTCCGAAGGATCCATTAAAGAGTGTAGTCCAATCGATCGACTCTGAAAGATCTGGCGAAGTCGGAGGGTTTGGGGACACAGTGGTGGCGTCTAGTATCGATTGTGGTGGGTGGATAATCTGTGGAGAAGCTGGAGATCCATTGCCTGGAAAGAGTTGTAAGAGGTCGTCAAGCGTAGTCAAATTGGTGGATGACAATGTCCCACCACCTGGAATAGCTAAGTAAAAGTTGGATATTGACACAGCGAATAAAGAGGGGACTCACGGGTAGCAACACCATCCTGTGCGTTTCCAAGCAGGGTATAGTCGTTGAATAAATTAATTTCCCACTGAGTCGAAAAGTCAGGTTCAGCGAGCTCAGCTGCTGGTGGAAGGGCGAATAGGGAATCAAAGCTGGCTTTAAACCAATCGTCGATCATATGTTCACTTTCTGTGGTGGAAAATGGATGAGGATCATACGATGTGTGGAGGCACGATCCGGCCATTGAATGTCGCAACTTCTTTGACATTTCGGCGGGATGTGGATCGGATAGTCGACGTTTGCGAGAATTAATGACATGAACGGGACTTTGTGCTGGATACGAGGAATCATCAGAGGAATCATTTTCGGATGGGTCCTTCGTGCTCGTCGATAGCGTGTGCGGACTAGCACTGGGCAAACAAAAGGCGCTAGGTGGTGGGACGAGTAACTGGTTAGAAACTACAGGAAAGACGGAGGAAGTAGCGACATACCGTGGCGATTTCATGGGCTGAACGGAGTTATTGCCACGAGCTGACTCCAAAGGTAACGAGCGCCACTCGCGGCCTGCCAACAACAGAGGTGCCGGTGATCTATCTTCTTCATTCTCCTGCGTAAGCGAGTCGCCAGAACATGAGGGATGCGGGAGGTCGGGAATCGTTTGCATAATCGGATTCTTCTGTGATACCACCCCCTCCGGTGTGCATGTACGGGGTTTGCGTGTGCACTCGTCCGGTACTCCCAGATACCCCACTTTTCCAGGCTCCTCACGCCCCACTAATGGTTCGTCATTATTCAGTATGTTTTTCACAGCTGCATCGAGGGCGCCCGTAAGTATGCACTGCGTGGAGGAAGCACAGAGCTCTTCTGCAGCGACTTTCATGGCGACAAATGCATGAACAACTTCGGGGCCCAACTGATGATCTGCATCTCCTTTTACGAGCACGCGATACGCCGCGTCTACGGCATCCGCTCGACAGTTGCGGAAGAAGTCGCGGCACAATGTTGTCCAACCGATACGCCGACGTGCATTGGTGAACCACGAACTGATAGCGGTAACCTGAGAGTTATGTCGCTGAGCCAAGGATACTTTGAACTCGGTCGGGGGATAAGGATTAGCGATATTTTTCAGGAGCCACGCGTGTGCTTCGGGGATGAAAGAGGAGGGGGAAGGCGAGTCGGTATTGCGGTCAAGAGTAGGGAATAATGGGGGAGGTGTGGAGGATAGGCTGAGGAAACAGTCCACGAGCGTTGCGACTCGGGCCACTAAGTCGTCTGCGACAGCAAGGGTAACCTCGTTGACGTTGCCGGAAACTGATGCTTGAGAAACTTCGTCCAACAAAGACGACCAAGATATGTTAAAAGCTGTTAGATCGCCATCACCGGTAAGCATCGCAGATATAATATCTTCTTCTGCACGAGTGAGTTTACCGAGTAATTGTGCGTCCATGGTTGTGAACGAATCGGCCCATTTGCAAAAGTCAAAGGTACATATGGGCTCCGCGCTCAGAGAGAACAATGCGGACCTCGAAATACTTACTATTAGATAATTCGATAGCGTACTTCAAGTTAGGACCTCCGCCATGAGCTCTGCTATTATTCTCCATGCACTGGGCGACATTGTTCGTGACGCGCAACATTTCGTTCAAGATATGCCACAACCTCGATTCTCGTCCTCCCGTCCTCCCGTGATATCACGTCTTTGCTTGCCAGATCCCCCTTCTCTATATCCCGCTCTTGTTGCTATTGGAGCTGGCGAAAGGATTGCAAATGAAATGAATCGTGCCTACAATGCTCGTGCGCTGGAGCTTCGAGCATACTATGAAAAGTCGATTAACAGTGCATTTGCCGCACTCAACGACTTCCCTTTCCCTCCCGAATCGGAAAAACGGATCCTGGACACATTTGCAAGTCTGTACTTGACAAAAGTCAAGTCTTGGATACAGGATGGTGTTACTGCATATGAATGCAGTCGGAAGCCAGCGAAACAGATGGTGTGCACCAACAAAGCGGCAAACGATGCTAATTCTCGACAAACTTTCAACGCAGTTCGTCGTCCCTTCTCTAACATACTCAGACTCACAACGGTTGACGTAGGATTATATTCCGCTTCTGGAACACTTCTTCGACGAAAACCCGTTTCCAACGCAAGAGGAAAAAAAGGTTCTCGCGAAAAAGTCTGGTATGACATATCGACAGATCCATGTTTGGGTATGAACGCTGTTAGTTGTGGGGTTTATATTCATATCTCGTAGTTCCAGAATCGAAGGAACCGAACGAAGAGGCCGAAGGCAACTTGGGGGAAACAGTCTACCCGTGAACCCGTGACTCTCCTTAATAGTCCACAAGTGTGCATGAGGAAGTCTGCTACTCACGATGAGCAGAATTCTTGCGCACTTCGTAAAGTCCAACAGGCAGACGCCTCTACTGGGCAGCGGTCCATGCAAGAGGTTAGTGGAGACATCCATTGTAAGACCCAGTCACTCATGCTCCGCAGGACCGTTCTTCCCAGATAACCTCGCATCGCATGACCCCCCAAGCACGTGACAACGTACTCGACCAGTACACTGCGCCACCATATGCATTCCCGTCTCCATACCCCCCAGTTTACTCTTGTAATCCGCTCTCCCTCGAATCCCGCAGTCAATTATTCTCGGCGCTTCAGTGGGATAGATGCGCGAATCGCGGCACCCCTCCACGATCCTCCGAAGCTGATGTGAACGAGCTAACAGTCCAATTCTCTCTCCTCAGCGTGAGGGACACTCACTTAAAACGGTCTCAAAGAAGCTATGACCCTACACCAGACTCGCTTGCTGCCACATGCTCTATTACTACCACTCCTCCTCCGGCGCCACATCCGGCCCTGGTAAAGCCAGCGGCTATTGTATCTTCCCACTCCCGTTTATCACCCCTCCCTATAGTTCGGGCATCGCAGTCAAATCCCAAAGCTTATACCGAGTCGAAGGCATCGTCCATTCTCATTTCCAGCCCCATAAAAAATGACTTTCGTAGGAAGTTTTCCCCATTACCGAAACGGTATCCCCACCGATCTCCCCCTTGTCGCGATGGGACACCACCTGCATCGGACACATCTCCTACTCTATCGCCCTGCTCTTCCGTGCGGTCCTTGTCGGAATCTTTCGATCTTGGGGCGACGTCCCTAGTTCCATGTCCAGGCTCACCAATACATCCTTCATTGCCGCAACCATAGGACTGTTCGGCTACTCGGACGCTTTCTTCATCTCCAAACTATCCGGTCCAGCCTACAATATTGTCAGTTCCGGTTATATGGGAGCACTACCGGGCGAACGGTGTCTCGAGAGAAACCCCAGTGTTTGCGCACTTTCTGTGGCCTCCTCGATACGGCGACCTGTGAACGACGCATGACCCTGATGGTCTCAGAGTAGGTTGCCATGACACGGTTTTCCACCTACTGCACCCGGAGATATTATCAGTCTATCGAAGCATATACGACAACATCGGGATAATTTCGCCTTACCAACGCTGCAGCTGTACTGATGGTAACTCCCGATTCATTGCGGGTATCGTTCTCGTTTCTCGTTTTTGCCGTTGGGCAGTTGCTGTTGGCTGTACGCTTGAATTGGGGCTCGCATTTCGATGGGATCCACCAGAAGTTAGCTCAGTTCGATAGCACTCCAGTAGTTTATCTTCACAAGAGAAGTATGAATATCTTCTTTATAATACATACAACATAAGACATCGAATCGGTTCTCCAGCAACTCAGACTTGATCAAAGTATGGAAGACAAGATGCCGAGGCCCCCGCTGTTGGACCCTCCAATGAAAGAGGAAAGCTGCTTTTGCGCCACGACCTTTGTGAGCGTCATCGCAGCGCCACTCATGAAACTTTGCTTCTCTGCACCTCCACCAGTGAAGGACTTTCCCGCCTCTTTCAGAACGAGGCCCATGAGTTGGTTTCCTCCACCCGACCCTAAGCCGCCTGAAATGAGGCTGCCTACACTCAATCCAGAGCTCGAAGATGCGGAGGAAAGGGCCTGATCAACGAGTTAGAAAAGGTCATAGCACGACGGGCGTCGAAATACCTTGAAGATCAGGGGACCATACTGGGTCAAATCACTTTCACTTGGTTGTTCTTGATGCTGATCCTGCAGAGTGATGCGTTGAGATAAGCCTCGGGCTAGCCAAGAGAGCGTGCGTACGGGATTGTCATGAACGTGCTGGATGGCCTTTTGAACGTACCCCTGGTTGTCGTCGCCATCGTCGCCTTGTGCGTGAGACAGCACCTCCTCTGTATCATCTGCCAGTGAACGTCATCATGACGACGAAGATCGGTTGAAATGGGGTACTCACAACCACCGTGGGGTCGCTGGCTGCCGTGAGGGGCATTGTATTCCTGCCCGCCAGTCCTGTGAACATCATCTAATCGTCGCAAATCACTATTGATCGAGTGAGGTAGCCATCAGTGTAAAACTCACTGTTCCGAGACCGGGAAGAGTTGTAGTCGCCATCGTCGCCTTGTGCACGAGACAACACCTCTTCTGTATCGTCTGCCGGACGTCATCATGACGAAGAAGATCGGTTGAAATAGGGTACTCACAACCACCGCGGGGGCGCTGGCCGCCGCGAGGGGCATTGTATTCCTGCCCGCCACTCCTGTGAACATCATCTAATCACCGCAAATCACTATCGATCGAGTGAGGTAGCCATCAGT
>JBBPMY010000822.1:0-11430 GCA_038090615.1 Phylloporus gajari
CGGCGTGAGTCTCCTTCGTCGGTTATCTGAAATAAAGCTAAACACGACTTGTGTGAATCGCAGCTCTCACGCGCCGAAACACCCCGCATTGCCTGTATCACCGATCGATGACCTATGATACGCGTTTTGCACGATATACTCTGGGCGCGTGTCTACTTATCATACCTCAGGTGCCACCTATACCTATCAACTTTTCACGACATTCAAGCTCATGCCGCAACCTCCACTTCTCTGCCGGTTTCGTGATGCGTTTTACTCTTAGGCGCTACTGATACAGTACCTTTGAAAAGTGTTCGCGGGATAGAAGACTAGGAGGCAGGCGTGGGATTTGACCACTGCCACCGCAAGCGTTGAACGTACGCCCCCTAAACTGTCCATTTCTCCCTCGTTCAATAAGTCCTTCAGTTTTTTTTTATCTCTCCTGTTACTAGTACTCATCTTTCATTTCCCAGTGGCTCCTAACTCCCCCCTCAACCTCGACCCAGACTTCCTCAAGCTGTGCCTCGCCACTTTCGAGAACCAGACAAGCCATTATCCTGTCACCGCGACGCCCACGTTCATCGTAGTGTCTGACCCGTCCCGCCTCACCAACCACTACCCGGCCGCGTACAAGGACTTCTACGGCTTGCCTAGCAACCCTCCATGTGTCTACAAGTCAGGCCCAGCATGGAGCGAACGCATGGGCCTAGAATCGTATCGTATTATTCGTGAAGCTCGTCATGTCTACGACCACCCCATCGCCGACCAATGGCACGTCATCGGCACAAGCATCTACCAGTTCCTCGACTCCCAAGCTATCAAGTGGACCTCGATCAACCCTGTCGCTTTTACCGAAGAAGGGGAGGCCAAGCCCTTCTGCCCACTCCTCATGTGGATCGGGGTCTATCCCGAGTCTCTCCTCTACCACACCGCTATGGCTGCGGCTGAGGTTATCAAGAAGATCCTCGCTCAAGCTGTATTCCCCGAGATCGATGTCGCCTTTCGAGAATCTGTCGTCACTCGGTCTGTCGCTGCGGGCCCCAAGTTGCTCCCCTTCAACCCCCTTCGCAACCCTGTCCCCGGACTCCTCAAGCCATTCACGCCCACACTCAGCCTCTCCATAGCACCACTGAAGATGCCGTACTATGAGGGCACAGGCGCTGTATACCTCCACGTCAGTAGCGTCGACAAGCGCACCGTCATCCTCACCGCCGCCCACGTGGTTTGTCCTCCCGTGTTCGCCAACACGGGTATGTCGCACAGGCACAAGAGCCAGGCTGCCGAGGAGATCATCATGCTCGGAGGTGAGGGCTACAACAATGCTATCACGAGCATGCTGAGTGCGATCGGTGACCTCGCCAGCTCAATTGACATCTGGAACGACAATATTGCCAGGTTGCCCAAGCCCGCTGAGGGCGAGGAGGAGGGGACGGTCGAAAAGCGCCAAGAGTACCTGGACCTGGTGGACAAGGCGAAGAAGAAGATCGAGAAAATAAACAAACTTCACAGCGATGTCACCAGATTCAGGACGACCCCAGTACAGCGCATCATCGGTTTCGTCCTCCATGTCGAACCCTGCCGTCGGCGATGGCCCTCACAAGTTTACCCGTGACTGGGCGCTGGTTGAACTCTATGAGGAAAAGATTGATTGGAAGTCGTTCAAGGGGAACAAGGTCTACATTGGTACGTTTTCCATCACTAGCTACAGTATCATCCCGCGGTTTAGCTGACAACCATATTTATCCCTGCAGGTGGGAACCTCTCGTCGTCCGACTATCGCAAGACCATGTTCCCCCGACCTGAGGACCGGGCCAACTACAAGTACCCGCCCGACAGTCTCCTCCAGGCCTATAGCATCGTGGAAGACAAGGAGATCCGCTCGCCCCAGCAATTCGACACCAACGGCTACAAGTGCCTCCACGTGGTGAAGAGCGGCATGTGAGGTAGCTGTCCTGCCTTGTGACAGGAAGAAGGGTGCCTTCTCTGCTCCCGGAGACTTTGGCCCCATTGTCCTCGAGAGGGGTGGCGGCATCGTTGGCATGATCACCAGCGGTGGTGGCACAAGTGATCTGACCGACACCACCTACGTGACCCTGTACTGGTGGCTCCACAAGCAGATCGAGAAGGTCCTCCTCGGCTGCTACCTCTACGATGTCATCGAGTAGATGGTGAGGCCTTTTCTTTCTATTCGTTGACCCTGGATGCTGATATGTGACATGGAATCAAATTATAGAACCCAATTGAACAATATTCGTACTTCGTAGTTCTATATCCGACAGATCACTGTGGTTGACAATACGTTATCCACGGCATCACACGTTGGTGATGTATTCGCCCCGCCTGCAGTGCACGTCCTTCATCCGACTGCATTTCATTGACTTGGAGACGGGTTTTCTGGCCTTTGTGCAACGTTCATACGGAAGTAAGGAAACCGAAATAGGAGGGGTGGCATCTTGGGAAACACAAGGGGAAGATACTGATAGCAATAAATGAAAGCGCCCTGTGCTGTAGTCTCGCCTGGCGTTTGTCAGTTCCGTTGATGTACATACACGGAATGAATGTTTACTATTCGACGGGCTGTTCGGTAACTTGTTCATGAGTTTTCGTACTATAGACTGCATTCTTCATCTTCGGTAATTCATAAAAACAGACGACCGAGAAATAACAATAAAGCTTGGGAATGAAAAAAAAAAATCGAATGAATCGCAAGGAACATCTGTCCTAACACAGCCTGAGTCGCCTTTATCATGCAAGACTGTTCGTGCGACCAACTTCCTGGATCTCCGTCTCTATTCCGTCCCCATCGTCCCATTCGTCCTCTTCGTTCTCCGTGGGCTCTGCAAACACGATCATGCTCCGGACGGCACCATGCTCTGAACCAAAACCGAACGCAGTATCAATGTTACTTCCTCGTTTGCCTTGAATATCTCGCGCGTAAATTTCCCGAAAACTCAGGATGAATCTGGGGACAAGAGTAACAGGGGTTATGCTCTGTGTGATAATAAACAGAAAAAGAAAATGAGGCGCAGAACTGATTTCTGTAACACCCAGAATCGCCATAAGCGAGAAAAGAAAGGCACTGTCCATCATAATCCACCATCAGCATTGTGGTATGAAAGAGAACTCGCAATAAGAAAAGATGTGGACGTACATAATAAGGTAGATCATACCGTCTTTCGCAAGAGATCTCGTGTAGCGGTTGAGCTTGACTTCTTTTGTTATCTTGTACGTTTGAAGTAGTTCCTTGATGAATTGAATGGCGATGAGAAGGCACATCAATGCTGCAAGGGTGATTGCGAAAACGGGGGGCAATGTTTCAAGCCAGAAAGGCATGCTCATTTCCGATATCGTGCAAAATGAATCCTGGAGCAAGTGGACGGTTATGACTACTCAGATCGCAGAGAAAGCACCTCGTTAATTGTATAAGATAAGAAGTCATTTCAACTTACCTCCAGGACTGCCTAATTTTGCAGTGAAAAGGACATAAACTACGAGGAGTGAGATTTCTTCCATGGCATAGACCACAAGGAGAGTGCCAAGGACGGCCACCGACCGATTGTGTAGTGTCCACACACGAAGGATCATTATCACTGCAACAGTGAGTCATTGTAAGGGAACTAAAGTGAAATCTCACACTCTGCGGCGTTATTGAAAATCCAAAAGGACCAAAAGAAAACAACATAGCTAACTTGACCTTGGATTCATCTCAATTAGAATGATCATCAGAGTTATACTGTGGCTATCCTCACATCTATCGCGTGTGATCAGTTTCTTGGATACATTTAAAAGTACAAGTTAGAGTGAAAACACGTACATCTATAATCAAAATTATAAGTTTCTTCACTATTAACCAGAGGCACAGTAAGTACCTTGAGAGGTCCAGCAAGAAAAGTACTCCCAGCTTCAATCAGGTCGGGTCAGCCCATTGAATTCAGTATTTCAAACGTTTGGACAAACTGAGGGAAAAGAACCTACAGTGCGAGTCATGGATCAGCTTATATGTTGCGGATAAGTGGCTACCTACACAGCATAGCAGAGCCCAAAATAACGAGCCTAAACAGTGGTCTGTTGAGTCTGATCAACATCCAAGGCGAGACCGCGTACAAGGACAAACAAGGTAGAAACCCGCGTCCACGGCTTCTTCTGTAATTATATCAGCATATGTTATCAGTGGCGAACGAATGATGAACCATTACCCATATGTATTCTATCTAAACAGTGTCAGTATCCGAGTGCCGCAACTTATGTGAGGGTGAATGTAAAGCCTACCTCTTCTGGGAATGTGAGGACTGAAATGCATCCATGATGTTGATCAAATGTAAAGAAACGACTCAAAGACAGAAGTATAACTTACAATAATCATACACGACGGCAGTCATCCCTACAACTGGTAAAATCAGCAAGTGTCATGGGCACAGAGCTGACAGTAGACACACGAGATACATAGTCATTTGTTTGAATGCTTGCGACAGCTTGCTGCAGAGTAGAAGCCATGTGGCTGAACCTGGGGATGAAAGGTGTGTTGGGTTGGGGGTGATAAGACCGTATTTAACAGATGGATGTGCACAAATAACTCAACATAGGCAGCTGAGGTGATGGCGATGGCCATCCCTTGAAGCTGTGAAACCTCTGACAGTGCTATGAAATGCAAGTCGCCACTTGATCGCCACTTGATCAAAGGCGAGAGAGCAGAACCGGTGGATGACATGAAATCCGGAATATTCCATAACAGTGTCTTCCGCCCCACGAGCTGTTGGACGGAACACCGACTTCGAGGGTCATCTGATACATGAACAGGACACCATGATACACGTACGGATACCCACAACAAACATTTATGAGGACATGCACATAGGTGTTAGTACCAAGCATAGCCAAGTGCCAATTCAGGATCGAACTCCCCATCATTCAATGGTGTTTGATGCTTGAGATAGATGTATCAACCAGATAGTAGGCAACTGAGATGATGATGAGGGCTATCCTCTGATGCTCTGAAAACGAGTTGTCTTTAGAATATGAAACTCCCCACCATTCAATGATCTTTGATGCTTGAGATAGATGTATCAACCGGATAGTAGGCGACTGAGATGATGACAAGGGCCATCCTCTGATGCTCTGAAAACGAGTTGTCTTCAGAATATGATCAATCACAAAGTTGCGCACTAATTCATGATCGAAGGCAATGAAGCGGAATCACTTTGACTTGACGCCATCAAAACACGGGATATCAATAGTGTCTTCCGTCTCACGAACTACTGGTCGGGACGCAGACTTCAAGGATCATCTGATATATGAACAGGACATGCCCAAACACGGTTACGATGTGGTTTGGCAAATGGCTACACAACAAGGGGTCAAAGGAATGCGCAAAAATTGATGAATGGATGATCTCGAGGGTTTCTGTAGATGTGCTTCGTCGTTAACGAATTTACCGTCCGGGGCTGTCAATGTCAATGTACCAGACTCCAGTGGGTTTTCGTTGCCTCGTTCCACTTCTGACAGACCCAATACTATCATGAATCGTCTCCCTCACCTCTGGCGATACTAGGCCCCTACCCTTTCACATTGTAATCTTTATTTTTGAATGGAGAAGACTTCGTATATGGACGGTGTTGCCGCGTGGGTCAGTAGAAGGCGTGGGATTTGGTTTGGCAATTTCATCAGGCGGAAACGTCGGGCCGTATCTCCAAATCCATCTCTGCGCGGTACCATTGTCTTTGATATTCTTGGATTGCTCCGACCTGTTCCCCCTGCTCAGCGAGCATTACATGGGAAGAGAATACCGAAGACGTCAGGCGAGGATTTGACAGGAAGATTTTTGCCGCCTCTGCTTGCCTCTTGAAGCCGTTGGGTGTATCATAAGTTCTCGTGTCTATCACATCCCCAGTGCGTTCGTCAAATCAATCGTTCTTTGACACAATTTTATGAAGCATCCACAATGATCCCATAGAATGCGAATACGGTTGGACAGCATTCCTTCCAGTCTTCCTCGCCATCCTCCTATTTGACACTATCAAGTAATCCGCCGGATTTGATGAGACTCGGGCTGTGACACATTCGTTTGTGCCCCCACCCTGACTGAACGATACTTGCATATACTTTCCTCTGCAATTTTCTGGTTCTACTTACCGACGGATTGTGGTTTTGATCATGTCAGTGTTTAAACACCGGGACTGTCGTAAACATGACTCGCTCTTGTTTTCCAGACTCCAGTCCCACTGATCTGATGTGTCGGGGATATGCTTTTATCCTGGCCTGTTCACTAGCTCGCAAATCATAAATTTTAGGTCGTGGCGCGGTGGGATTGACACCGTGAAGTCTACGCAGAACACTCGGAACGAGGTACGAGGCAATGATTATATCGCTGAAGTGGCCAATAAATGCATCCCGCTTGGTAGTTTGCATGAAGGCCGTCAGATGATTGATCATGAATGACGGAGGAGACAACGTTCTGCAGTGCAACGGCTTTCTCTGCATTGAACGGTTTGTCATCGCGACCAACTCTCATTGTGCTTGTGACAGCAACGCAAATATATGTAGATGACAAACCCCAAAAGAGAGCGCCAGAAAATAAACAGACACGGGGACAGGTGTATGATTGTATATCTGGCATGACGGGATCACAGTGGTATTATTCCTGTCCAAAATTGATACGTTAAGACATAATTCTCCGTGATTACCAGTACAAGGATGTCATACACACAGGCCATTCCATCGTGGTGTAGGCGGGACGCCGAGCAAGGCATTGAAATCCTCATCGCCCCACTCCAACCGCTGGATCAGCCATTATTTTTCATTGCACAACAATATTGACAAGGATGACGCACCGTTGATCGCCAGAATGGCGTTCGGACCTATTGTCGCTCTCGATCTTTCTGCTCGGTTCTAACTGCGCGCTACTCACCTCAATCGCTTGCTCCGACAATTTTGAGGAACCCTTCCCATGCATAGATTCGCTGGGTGTCGACTGACAGGATTGGAAGAGGTTCCTGTACTATCACTTACCAGAGGAACAAGTACTGAAGAGAGAAAGATATGCCCGACGCACCAATACTGGATAACCATTCGGCCTTCAGTGTGGAGCAAGCGCGAAACGGTTCTCGTCCAGAGAAACTTATGCTGGATAGAAGTATGGTCAGAGAACAAGACAATCGTATCTGGTAAAACATCTTACGCGAGGTCTCTTGTGTGATTACCATCAAAGCGAGTGAGAGCATGCCATTCGTGGTGTATGAAGCTAGCAAGGACTTAGGCACCACCGCGGGTGGGATACAGGTCATTGCGTGTAGTGACCATTGGTTAGCCCGAGGGAAGAGTGGGGTGATGGACGTCAACATTACCATTCGCGTAGACTGCAAGTAAGGTTGTTCATATTTTGACCTAGTGACTGCATGCACCTCCGCTATCTTCTCTTTGTAGGAAGCATCATACATTGCATGTGAATGATCTTGATCAATTTGTGTCCCGCAATGGTGCTTTCTGTATCAACATTAAGTGTCTGACACCGGTGGCAACAAATTCACATACAGTTTACCAACGCCAATCCGAATTGCTAGCGGAGCTGTCTCGTCTTATCAGAATGGACGTGAAAATGATCCGTCTCCGGAGTAGGTATGACCATCTCATTTGAGACTATGTCAGGCTTCGTCACAAAGAGCTTTCGTCATAAATTCGAGCATGTTAGCAATATTGCTCTGATCATGAAGAGACGCATACAATCTAAGCATCGAGAAGAACACATGAATGTGTAAATTATTATCTGGTAAAAGCAGGACTCACGATCCAAAAGGTACCTTGAGCCCTTAGCTAAGAGAGCAGTTCGTACAAAGGATGCGAGGATTGAGGCCCACGATAGCGAAGGCCTTAGGGAAACGAACCGATGAGCTCCTTTCTAAGGAGTGCCTTTATTATAACTATCCGAGGCGAGATGAATTGCGGGTTCAGAACGTGAGCTACCACTCGCTGTCAGATGTATTAATCGTAGGTGTCTTGTGTTCATTTACATCTGATTGATACCCTAGCGTTTGACGTACACACTCACAAGGTTTAGTACGGCATGGAATTTGACGGGTCTCAGTTGCCAGACTCTCTGGTGCCAACTCACCTCAGTAGTGCTTACAGACGGGCACACTTCCGCATTGACTGTCTCAGCATCGAGGCTGTTGTGTTTGGGAGCAAAAGAGGTCGGAGTTTCGCAGCCCGACTTCCGGCATTGTCACACACCAGATCATCCCTCCAGTAGCTCAAACTCATCATACCCTCATCTCTTCCTCCAGACTCACTCTAGATCCCTCTTCAACGCTATCGGCCTGAAAGACTCGTTTGATGCTTGACAACGATGATCTCGTCCACGGGTGGAGGAGCGTCGATGACGGTGATTTAGCTCTCGCACTCGAAAACCAGGGTTGGGTCATGGCTGGGGCAGTTGGGAGCGAGGGAGACCTGGTGGGTCTATTTTAAAACGAAAATTGCACCGTCGTGACTCGTCATCATTTCCGCCCTAGCTATGCAGAGTTACTCTACGAGATGTATACCCAGACGCCCACTGCCACTCGCCACAGATCCGTAAGCATTCTACCACTTGTTTTACCCTAGTACACCAGTCCATTTTCTAGGTCCCTGCCCGCGCACGAAAAATTCGCGGTCTCGACAGCTGGCACTTTGAACCTCACAAACCACCGGACGAAGGGGTCTTGTTCTGTGCACAAATTCTATTTGAGTGCCCGTTTCAAGATCGAGAGCATGCAAGATGACAGGGAGGTGTCTCTCGGTTAGTGTCACTCATTGTTACATTTCAGATATCATCTTCTCATGGCCCGACAAACGACGTGTCTGTCTTTCTGAAGTACCTCCGACGTCCTTCTCTGATCTGCTGGAATCATTCCGCCGACCTCTAGACTCCCCAGTTGTGATATCAACGTAAGTCTCTGTCTGTTTAATAAATCAAAGCTAAACACAACATGCTTGAATTGCAGTTGTCATACACCCTCTCACACGCCAAAACATCCTCACAGTGCCTGTATTGCTGATCGATGACCCATGGTACGCGTTTTGCACCATGTACTCCGGGCAGGTGCCTACTTGTCATACCCCAGGTGCCACCTATATCTATCAACTTCTCACGACATCCGAGCTCATGCCACAACCTCCACTTCTCTGCCGGTTTCGTGAGGGGTTTTACTCTTGGGTGCCGCTGATACAGTGCTTTTGGAAGACATTTGCACATATATGTCGGGCCGCCTGATTCATCTTCAGGCTTCCTCCATTTCATTGATGTTTTATATGTAATTGTCTTGCTGAACCCCCTGTGATATTGTTACGAAGATCCAGGTGAAAAAATCGTTGTACTTACTGACTAGGTCCTATACAACACGAACCCTCAGGTTTTGCCAACAGTGGAACACGTCGATCACTTGATCGTATCGCTTGCCCGAGGTAAAGTCGTCACCTGTACATCTTTTCTTTATTACATCCAGGTTTCTTGAAGGCAGATCCTTTGGTTGCTGACAGAGTGGAGATGTGAGACGAAATGCCATTACAGGACACTTAAAGTAGTTAATAGGAGTGTGTTGAGATCTCCACCTCGTACTGTCAAGAGTACAATAGGTTGTGATCTGATATCCATTTCCTGCTTTCATACGAACATCAGCAAGACTGAACAAAGAGAAACACTCAATGGAACGCACGCTGATGGTTTCGTTGTAACAGCCTGTATGGCGTTGAGGCGATACATGGCTGCGCAACAAGCGCTACGGGAAGCAGGTTGGAGGGTCGAGGTCGCCAAGGTTGCGATGCGTCTAGCAACAAAACCTCCACAGAAGCTGGATCCTCGCCAAGCAATCTTCGATGGAGCAGAAGCGTGTGAACTGATTATATCCTCTTTCCACTGCTCAGCGTTGCATCGTTCGGTCACGTCGCAACTGCTGCTCCTCCGCTGGTCTCGTGAAGTGTTTCACACCTTTGGGATGCGAAGAATCCCACTGAAAGATATTCACATCAACTCAGTCAGACCCCACTACGACGCCTGGCTCGTCATCCTCTTCGCGCTCTGATCTAAGAGCGGTTTCTCTGACTTTGTTCGTGATACTGACACGTATTACGGTATAGAATTGCCGCTGTGCATCATGGATATCATTGCCGACGGGATGGAATCCAATCTATCGTATTCTGCGCTCGAGCCTTGGAGAAAACCAACTACTGAAAACATTCAGCTGTATCGCTGTTGACGGTGAGTACCGTTGTGCATCATATCAATGTCATCATTACTCTGCCCTTGTCAGTCCAACTGATAAGTGTGCATGGGTCAGTTTTACACTCTTCGATACCTCATTCATGTGACCGCTCACGAGTTTTATTAAGGTCGTAATCGTACTGGTATCTGGTCATAATTACAAACGGCAACTTTCTGCTTCGGTCATCCACCTGAATCTCCCACCCTACCGTCCCGTCCAATGGTTGGAGTACACGACCATCACACAGCCGCGGTTCCCAGACTTAGTAGGTGAGTGGTTCATGGCGATTGGACAGTATGGCTCGGCTCTAAGCACCCACCTTTACTGAACTACCAACGGACCTTGTTACACATTTGTACGTTGAGGCATAGGCATTTATTGCCCCGCCTTCACAGCTAAGTGTACCGTCAATGCGCCCTCTGGCGTCCTTGCTACAATTTTTTATGTCTCACAAGTACAGGAACGCGGTGAGAAGCGCGTTGCACGGACGTCCCGATCCAGACGTGCCCGTCAACACATTCGAGTTGGCTAACGAGGAGGATTTGAAGTAGACGCCAGGATTTGGGCACATCCTGTAATGTCGAAGGGGAAAACAATGCACGTGTTCAAGCCTTTCCAGTGATAAAGGTAGCCTCTTCTTTTTTGTACTGTGGAGGATGCTGGTTTGTGACTGCCTATCTGTGTCTGCAGTCTCTGGTCGCCAATGTCCATCAAAGCCTGTCCAAGTGTCAATAGGAAAGGGCAAACCGACACTGTACGGTTCCCACTCCTTATCCCTGGCATTTGCGTCAACCTCATGGAAACTTTGAGCAAGCGACACCGGGTCTAGGCGAGAGGTATGAGGTCATGGAACCCGTTTTACTGACAGATCACAAGGGGAGTGAGAGCAAGGAGCGGGACAAGATAGGGATGGAAATTCAGGAAGTTGAACACACAGGTGCAGTCTTGCATGATGGAGGAGAGATCAGCCGTAGTTAGAGGCTACTGGAATGGTCGTACCTTTTCCTCATGTCAAACACAAGACTAGAGATCGAAATCGTCACTGAATATTGGTGGTACAAACAAGCGACCAGAGAACAACAGGGAAGAGGCAGTAAATTGTACATACATAAGGCATCAAAATGGCGATGAGACGTATCTAACATGGGATAATCTGCACCACTGGCTCAGCGCCCTCTAACAAAGACCGCTCGTGCGAGTAACTTCCTGGATCCCTATT
>JBBPMY010000823.1:0-11411 GCA_038090615.1 Phylloporus gajari
GCAAACTGCAACCCCGCCGCGAGATGGAGTACCTCGTCCGGGGTAGACGCGTCTCCCTTGGCCGTATGGCACGCGGACAGGAACGCAAACTCGGAATTCGTGTAGCGCTCCTGGATGATGCGCATCAGCGTGAGCTTGCCATCGCCCATCGCGAACCACGACTCGAATGGTTTCTCGGCATGTTGCGAACCGTGACAGGCGACATGGACCCAGCGGTGGTCCCGAAATGCTTGCACGGCACCTTCCATAGATGCCGTAGGACCAGTAACGGTCTCGAATGTCACTTGTGAGGGCATGTTCGTTTCATTGCGAAGTCTTTGGATCTCATGGTCCACCTCTGGAAGCTGGCCTAGGCCGGTATCTGCGCTAGGACATGCCTGACCGACCGCCGCAAACGAAATCAAATTCGGCTTTCCAGATTGAATGTCCCTCTGAGAACGAAGACGGTCGCGCGCACGAAGAAGAGCCGAGAGGGAGGGAGCATATGAAGATACGTAGATATCCATCAAATTCTTCTTCCCTTTGCGATGCGGACCTGCGGCATGCAGTGGGAGCATGGTAAATTTCGATGTTGGGCACCACCAAATCCGCGAGCCCACAGAGAGCTGAACATCATTTTGCAGAACAGAGGTAACCGGTTCGGCCACAGACGTCCACAACTCGCGCAATACTTCCTTCACATATGACTCCCTGTGCGGCCCATATGCGTGCGAGTCCCTTGTCAGTTCTGATAATTGGGTGGACAGCTGGACGACATCGTCGAGAGAGCAATGAAGTGGAACGCGAATGGGTGCGCGCGATTGGAGAACAATAAGTGCATCGCAGCTGTATTCACTTACGTTCACAATGATGACTGGTCCATATTCTGCAGATTGCCGAAGGTCGTCGAATTGGGGAGGTAAGAGGAACCGTGAGAATCCGTCAAGACTGCGAATTTCATCCACTACGCGCTGCCACTCCTCCTGCACTCGCCAGTACGGATCCGTTCCTTGATCAACACTTCGTTGAGCATGCTTCTTCAGGTCCCCGCTCAATCTCGTGAATTTCTCTGCTAGCTCATGTCCTTGGTCTCCCTTGGTCTCCAATGCAACAATAGACATATCAAAACGGGCAAGCTGATTCCATAGAATTCCTCGGCCCTGCTCCAGAAGTTCAACAGCCATTTGCAGATCACCATGTCTTGTAGCACATGACAATGCATCATTGGCTGCATTGGCCACTCTTGCCTGCATATTTTCATGTCTTGAATCCAATGATGAGCTGAGGGAGGAGAAGTAATCCAGTGTGTTGAGTAATGTTTTGTAAGCCTCTAGGACTGAGGAGTGATCATATCTTTCAGCATCCTTAACCCATGCTTGTGATGCTTCCAGAAGATCCAAGGAAGCTCCTGGACCACATCTCTTCAGTAATCTGTATGTTTCAAAACCCTCATCCACTGAAGGAGGTTGGTGATCAGGAGGGAGTGACCCATCAGGAGAGCTGGATAACAGAAGGGTAGTTTGAGCTACATGTGAAGCATTGAATGCAAAGGATTTATGGTGGACAGAGTAGGTCTCCAGTGCTGCTTTGAACAAATTGTTTGCATTGTTCAAATGGGAATAGTTCCCCACTTCATAGTAGTAATCCCAATATAAAAGAGCAAGGTTTTGAAGTGCAACTCCATGATTTGTATCACCTGGTTTATAGCACTCAACATATTGCTCTTGAAGGTCAATGGTTCTCTTCAAATCAGATAGATTATGTGATTTTTGATAGTATGCTCTCAAGGAGAGCACAAGGTCTCGTAAAGATCTAGTATGGCCCTTTTTACCAGCTGGACATAGTTGAAGCCTTCTTTCTCCCATTCTAATAGACCTGGTGAGGTCTACTATATTCCCTTGGACACAGTAGCGCTTCCATAATGATTGTGCAAGATATCCAAGTGCTTTTGGATGATGTTCATGACCTGCTGGACACATATTGAGCCACTTCTCTTGCATTTCTATAAGCTCAGTTAGATCATTCTTATTTTTTTGAATGTCATAATGTCTTGCTAGGAGTCCTATGACCTCTCCAAAAGCATGTTCATGTTCTGGATGTCCTAAGGAGCAAATTTCAAGTCTTTTTTGTGAGACTTCAATGGCTCTATTCAGGTCTGCAATATCACCACCATCTGCATAACGGAATGAAAAAGCAACCTGTAGACCATTCAAGATGCTAGTGTGGTCTGCATGGCCCAAAGGACAGAGATCCAATTTTGCCAATTCCACTTCAATTTCTGTAGAGCTGCTGGCAATATTTTGACACCACTTTCCAAATTTGTACAACTTGTCTCCATATTCCTCAAGAACTGATAGACAATTATGCCCATCTGGAACAATCTAAAGCATTCATTTATTTTCATATAGGTTAAAGTGTAACATATAGCTCACCAGCACATCTGTTGCCTTGCAGATAATGGAGATAATTGCTTCACCAGCAGACAACTCAGGTATATTGCCTAGTACAACATTAGCAGCTACATCAGGATGAAAATATGTCTTACATTTCCAAATCTCACCAGACTCAAGCAAACTGGCTACACTTGCAACCACTGACTTGCCCAATGGTTGTTTCTCCCATCCAAGAGCAAGTTTCTCTGGAAGAGTCCATATGGAAAATTGAACAGAAGTTGTAGGAGGTGCAAAGCTGTGGGAGGGAAGTGAGTGAATATAAATACAAAGTATACCATATACTTACAAGTAGAAGGGATGATTCCATGTTACAGAGAGGCCATCCTGGGACAGTTCCCCAGGACATGTTATTTTGGAGATGTCTTCTATGGCAACAGTAACACAGATGTCTTCCTCAGCAAGTGGAGATGAGACAGTCAGTTGTCCAACTACATGAAGGAATTTGGCATTGTGAGTAAATTAGAGGGGCAACAAATACATACCTGTGATTTGAAAACCAATGTCTCCAGGATTTTTTTGGTTCATGGGTCTATAGAAAAGTACTGGAGGTTATAGGATGGAGTGGAATATAGAGAAGTTTGAGCACAAGATGGGAGCAGAGAGTGAGACAAATGAGCTCAGAAGATGGCAAGGTGGTAGGTGTGACAAGGGAGCCACTAATAAAGGTAACAGTCAAAGTAGACAATAAATGAAGTGAGGCTGAAAAGATGCAGCTGAAGCTTTACTAGGCAAATAGGTGACAGAAATGTGCTTGAAACACAACAAGCAAGAGACAGTATGACTATGGCAATGTTGAAGCAGCAGAAATCAGCTGACTGAGTAGGGATGGTCAAGGCAGTACAGTGATTTGGAGGAATGAGAACTGATAAATGTGGACAAGCAGACAGATAGTAGCAGAAGAGATGGGGTGGAAAATAGGATCAGATGCCAAGTGAGTGAACTGGTGAAAAGCTAGCAGGTGCCAGAAGAGATGCAAGTAGAGGGACAAGGGAACACAAGACAATGAGATTTAAAACAAAAGCACTGGTGCATATGTTCTGAAAGTAAATAAGATATTATCATCCACAGAGTATTTATGTAACTCACAAGCAAGACAAACCAGGAAAGCGACAAAAACAAGTGCAAGATCAAAAGCGAGGAGAAAGAAAGGCGACAGAAGGTGGGACTGGTGTGAACAGAAACTATCAAATGAGCGAGCAGCACTTCTGGATCATCCACAACTCACAGGAACAAAGCAGGATACGAATGGGGGCACGACAGGGTAGAAGGCGACGTGGGATAGCGTGAAATGATGCGGAGGTAGGATGTGAGCTCAGGGATTGGATGAGGCAAGGCCAAATGATATGGGAAGGCAAAGAGCAGCAGAGAGTTGATGGAGAGACAGTGAACTGGGAATAAGGATGCAGGAGTAGACGAGAGCAGGTCGGAGGAGAGTAGGAGGGAACCGAACACGGGAGAATGAGATAACGATAACTCGAGGAGAGGAAAATAAGTAGGACTGAACGGATCGAACAGGAAAGGCGATGCGAGACTGATGTGGGGAAGGGTGGTACTGGAGGGAATGGAAGACGAGGTGGCGGATGCCAGGGAGGAATAAAATCCAGGAAATTTGGCCAGACGGGAACTTCGCCAAAATGGACAGTCTTCTGGGCTACAATATGAAGATAAAAAAACGAAGGTGATAAGCAAATGTGACCGGTGTGCTGAGGGCGGCGTCATAGACTCACTGAATGCGCGAGGCGGTAGCGCTACAATGCCAAGCGCTCGTGCCGAGCGTAAGAACACAACGATTATTCGAACAGAACGAGAAAGGAGTGAAAGGCGGATTGTCTGCAGATATCTGAATTCGACAGGCAGTTGTGCAACAGAGGGTGACTGAGTCGCGCGTTGTGGTATGGAGGCAAATGGCGGCGCTAGATAAAGACACGAGGCCGATCGCCACATGATCGTGGCTATCACATTGCACTGCAATCAAACACGATAATTCAGATTGCGCATCACCACTGTATAATCCATACTTTATGTCTGTAAATGTTAGCAAAGCACGATCGCTTGGTCGTCCCTGTGATCAGATCAACAAGCAGCGCGACTCTGTAAGCATAATCCAAAGAAGAGCCCCATTAGCGAGCTGGGATCGCAGAGGTCATTCACTCCTCCATCTCAGATCCAAGCATCCCATACGCCTCCCAATCAATTACACGCCGCGGGGGTGCATACCGCCCAAAAGACGTCAAATCCGACAAATGCCGTCTCATCGGTCGACCATGGGGACAATTCCACAACTGAAGCGCTGATCCATCGTCCCCATATGTCGCACGATCTGCGCACCGATAAGCATGAACTTCCCATGAAGGGTGAATATGGAAGATGTTGGATGCAAACATGGCCTGCGCTTTTGAACAGCGGACCATAGGTGATCCTGCATTAAAAGGATCAGCTCCTCGAGGTCTATCGCGATTCGCCAGCATCCGCTCGTTCAGCATGAGAATCATGTCAAACGTCGTATCCTTGGATACGGGTTAGGCGATTAAATGTAATCGCGTCCTCGACTCTCCCTCATCCTCCTCCCCGACGTCTCGTTCCTCGAGTTCAAACCTATTTGACTTCAACACATCCATGTTCTCGACCGCGAGCATCTCGTCGGCTGCCGTGAACTGCAGCTCCCGTGGTCTACAAAAATCAGAACATGCACAACAAGAGAACAAACCACATATCGAAAGAGCTTTTGAGACGCAATCGCCGTCTTCTCCTGTAACGTCTCGAAATTCCACTTCTCGTGAATGCTTGAACAGAACGAAGAAGCAAAAGGTGGATTATCCGCAGATATCGGTAGATGACAAGCAGCGCAGGCAGAGGGAGGCTGAGTTGCACGTTGTGGTGTGGATGAAGTCACGAGTCCAATCGCCACATGATCGGTCGAACCATCATGACAGCCACTTGCACCGCGATCAGATATGATGATTCAGATTGCGCACCACTACTGTACAAGATACCTGTAGATTAAAGCATAGTGATCCTCCGAGATCGCCCAGTAGTCCTCGTGATCAGATCGGTCAACAAGTAGCAACAACTAAAGCACAATCCGAAGTGAGCTGCATCGCGCACTCACCCCTCCTCTATGTCAGATCTAAGCATCCCATACTCCTCCGAATCAATTACGAGCCATGGTGGTGGATACTATCACCCAAAAGACGTCAAATCCGACAGATGCTGCATCGTTGGTCGGCCATAGGGACAGTTCTAAGGTTGATTCGTCGTGCCCATGTGTCACACGATCTGCGCTCCAGTAAGCATGAGGGGCAGATCTAGAAGATACCGGAGCGACGTACCGTCGTCATGTGGGCCTTGTCAAAGGCCCTGCCTATCATCAGGCTCCGCCTACAGGCGCGCATCGCAAACATGGCCCGCGCTTTTGAACAGCGCGCCATGGTCCCTCTAGGGCGATCCTGCATGAGATGGATCAATTCCTCGAGGTCTGTCGCAGCTAGTCAGCATCCGCTCTTCTAAAGTATTATGTTTATTCACCCTTCATATCATACGTCATATCCTTGGACACAGGTTGGGCGACCAGATGTAATCGCGTCCCCAACTCAGCCTCATTCTCATCTCCGACGCCTCGTTCCTCGAGTTCGACCTTAGCACGTCCATGTTCTCGACTGAGGGCGGCCTGCGAGTACCTCATCGGCTGCTGTGAACTACAGCTCCCGCAGTCCATAGAAATCAGAACATGCGCAGCAAGAGAATAAACCACGTCCCGAAAGAGCCTCTGAAGTGCAACCACCGTCTTCTCCGAACCGACTTTTCTGTCTCCGCATCAAAGGACAGTGTAAGATCGGCAACGTTTGCGAGTGCCTTGGGCCCCCATAATGCAATTACGGAAGAACGTAAGGAGGGAGAACCATCTGTATTGAACTGAATGAGCTTGCACCTTTACCTAGTGAGAAAGATTCGATGTTCAATGCGGTCCACGGACCGTCCCTGTAGTGAGTATCACTCCCTGCGAACGGATCACAAGAAGATACGCACATCTGGATAGCAACTTCGTACTTTGACTGTACTTTCCTCCTTCTATCCAACTAAACGACAGTCCGAGTCATTGATACTTCAGAAGAGGTTGTTGTCATGGCTGTAAACCCATCAGTTAGGGAACACGATGAGGTCACTTCTTCTTGGCAGAAACCATCATGATGATGCAAGGGCATGGGACAAGTCTTTAAACGACGACAAATCGCACGAATAATCCTTGAGTGCTGTACAGAGTCTGACCTTTAGAATACAATAGATTGTGACCGATGGCTGTTGCGCCTGTATCGAGGTTGTGCTAGACGAACTTCTTGACGGTTGAGTCACTGGATGACAACTTGACCGTGGTACAATTGTGAACTATCGATGGGCCTGCATAATCACGACCGTCGTGCCGCCACGCACGAACTTGAAGGGCAGCTGAACACTCGGAGAGGTGGTGCTATCCATAGCTTGCTGGAGAGTGTTAGCAATATTGCGGGAGGCATGGTGTCCTGGAGAGGACGGGGCGGAGTTGCCTTTTGCGCACTTCCAATTCAGACCTTAGGCTAATATAGTTATGTACCAACCTATAATCTGTATCACTTTGTCATCGTTTCTCTCCCCTCTCTAGTTGGCCCATAGCTGTTTTTTTATGGGTAACTAAGTCTGTATTTGCAGTATGGAACTGACGTGCTAATGTTGTCTGGGATCTTGCCTAGTCTTACCCTACGGATGGCAAATAGGGTGCGAAGCTCTTTTCCCCTCGCGCGGTTCAGTATGGGATATACGAAGTCTCAAGATATAACGAAATATTGAGTAGTACTGCATTTAACAACAACAAGAACAACAAGAACGTCAGGACACCATACAAAACTAAGCGGATTAAAGGGTAACAGAGATCAGTACGCATGAACCCCAGCCTTCACATCAATGAGTATACTCAAATCCCGATATGCACGAACACGATACGCTTCTCCAGCGATACTTCATCCGCGGTCTCGATCACCGCAGTGTTCAGAGCAGCAGCCGCATTCTCGAAATTAATCACTGGATGCTTGAACATCTCCTTGTAGAATCGAGTGACCACCTGATGTGCCACCGCATCGTCCACCCTCCACAACGTCCCAATCACCCCATTGAATCCTGCAAACTGCATCCCCGCCGCGAGATGGAGTACCTCATCCGGGGTAGATGCGTCCCCCTTGGCCGTATGGCATGCCGACAAGAACGCAAACTCGGATTTCGTGTAGCGCTCCTGGATGATACGCATCAACGTGAGCTTGCCGTCGCCCATCGCGAACCACGACTCGAATGGTTTTTCGGCGTGTTGCGAACCATGACAGGCGACGTGGACCCAGCGATGGTCTCGGAATGCTTGCACGGCGCCTTCCATGGATGCTGCAGGACCGGTGACGGTTTCGAATGTCACCTGTGCAGGCATGTTCGTTTCATTGCGAAGCCTTTGGATTTCATGGTCTACCTCTGGGAGCTGGCTTAGGCCGGTATCTGCGCTAGGACATGCTTGACCGACCGCCGCAAACGAAATCAAATTCGGCATTCCGGATTGAATGTCCCTCTGAGAACGAAGACGGTCGCGGGCACGAAGAAGAGCCGAGAGGGAAGGAGCATATGAAGAAATGTAGACATCCATCAAATTCTTCTTCCCCATCCGATGCGGACCTGCAGCGTGGAGTGGGAGCATGGTAAATTTCGATGTTGGGCACCACCAAATCCGGGAGCCCAGTGACAACTGAACATCATTCTGGAGAACAGAGGTAACAGGTTCGACCACGGACGTCCACAGTTCGCGCAATACTTCCTTCACATATGACTCCCTGTGTGGTCCATATGCGTGCGAGTCCCTTGTTAGTTCTGATAATTGCGTGGACAGCTGAACGACATCGTCGAGAGAGCAATGAAGCGGAACACGAATGGGTGTGCGAGATCGGAGAACAATGAGAGCATCGCAGGTGTATTCGCTTGCATTCACGATGATGACTGGTCCATATTCTGCAGCCTCTTGAAGGTCGGCGAATTGAGGAGGTAAGAGGAATCGTGAGAACCCTTCAAGACCGCGAATTTTATCCACCACGCGCTGCCACTCCTCCTGCACTCGCCAGTACGGATCTGTCCCTTGATCAATGCTTCGTTGAGCATGCCTCTTCAGGTCCCCGCTCAATCTCGCGAATTTCTCTGCTAGTTCGCGTCCTTGGTCTCCCTTGGTCTCTAGTGTCACAATAGATATTTCAAAACGGGCGAGCTGATTCCATAGAATTCCTCGGCCCTGCTCCAGAAATTCAACAGCCATCTGCAGATCATCATGTCTTGTAGCACATGAGAATGCATCATTGGCTGCATTAGCTACTCTTGCTTGCATATTCTCATGTCTTGAATCTAATGATGAGCTGAGGGAGGAGAAGTAATCCAATGTATTGAGTAATGTTTTGTAGGCCTCTAGGACTGAGGAGTGATCATATCTTTCAGCATCCTTGACCCACACTTGTGATGCTTCCAATAAATCCAAGGAAGCTGCTGGACCACATCTCCTTAGTAGTCTGTATGTTTCAAAACCATCATCTACTGAAGGAGGTTGTTGATCAGGAGGGAGCAACCCATTAGGAGAGATGGATAAGAGAAGGGTAGTTTGAGCTACCTGTGAAGCATTAAATGCAAAGGACTTATGATTGACAGGGTAAGTTTCTAATGCTTCTTTGAACAACTTGTTTGCTTTGTTCAAATGAGAATAGTCATCCATTTCATAGTAGTAATCCCAGTATGAAAGAGCAAGATTTTGAAGAGCAATTGCATAATTTGTATCACCTGGCTTATAGCACCTGACACATTTCTCTTGAAGGTCAATGGTTCTCTTCAGGTCAGACAGATTATGCAATTTTTGATAGTATGCCCTTAAAAAGAGTGCAAGGTCTTGTAAAGCATTACTATGCTTCTGATGACCAGCAGGACATAGTTGAAGCCTTCTTTCTCCCATCTTGATAGACCTGATAAGGTCTGCTATATTCTCTTGTATACAGTAACGCTTCCACAATGATTGGGAAAGATATCCAAGTGCTTTTGAATGATATTCATGACCTGATGGACACATATCAAGCCACTTCTCTTGCATCTCTATGAGCCTGGTTAGATCATTCTTGTTTTTTTGAATGTCATAATGTCTTGCTAGGAGTCGTATGACTTCTCCAAGAGCATGTGTATGTTTTGAATGTCCCAAGGGACAGAGCTCAAGCCTTTTTTGTGAAACTTCAATAGCTCTGTTGAGGTCTGCAATATCACCACCATCTGCATAACGGAATGAAAAAGCAACCTGTAGACCATTCAAGATGCCAGTGTGGTTTGCATGACCTAAAGGACAGAGATCCAATCTTGCCAATTCCACTTCAATTGCTGTAGAGCTGCTGGCAATATTTTGGCACCACTTTCCAAACTTGTACAACTTGTCTCCATATTTCTTTAGAATTGATAGACAATTGTGCCCATCTGGAACAATCTGAAGCATCCATTTATTCTCATCTGTTAAAGTGTAACATATAGCTCACCAGCACATCCCTTGTCTTGCAAATACTGGAGATAGTTGCTTCACCAGCAGACAAGTCAGGTACATTGCCTAGTACATTAGTACATTATTAGCACTTGCATCAAGATAAAAATGGATCTTACATTTCCAAATCTCACCAGACTCAAGCAAAGTGGCTACACTTGTGGCCACTGGTTTGCCAAGTGGTTGTTTGTCCCATCCAAGAGTAAGCTTCTCTGGAAGAACCCATACAGAAAACCAAACAGAAGTTGTGGGAGGTGCAAAGCTATGAGAGGGAAATGAGTGAATATAGTACAAAGTATACACTTTCCAGGTACTTACAAGTGAAAAGGGTGATTCCATGTTACAGAGAGGCCATCCCTGGATATTTTCCCAGGACATGTTATTTTAGAGATGTCTTCTATAGCAACAGTAACACAGATATCTTCCTTGACAAGTGGAGATGAGACAGTCATTTGTCCAACTATGTGAAGAAACTTATCATAGCAAGTAAATTAGAGGGGCAACAAACACATACCTGTAATTTGGAAACCAATGTCTCCAGGATTCTTTTGGTTCATTGGTCTGTGTGGAGAGGTATAGTATGTTATAGGATGGAATGGAATATAAAGGAAATCTGGGCTCAGAACTTGATAACAAGGTGGCAGGTGTGACAAGGGTCAAGGTAGACAATCAAGGAAGTGAGGTTGAAGAGGTAGAGTCAAAACTTTACTATGCAAATAATTGATGTATATGAACTTGGAACACAAGGTAAAGTGGCCAACAGAGTAGGGATGATCAAGACAGTACAGTGATTGGGAGGAAGCAGAACTGATAAAATGACAAGTAGACAGTGATTGATGGGAGACAGCAAGAAACTGAATCAGATATGATGTGAGTGAACTAGTGAAAGGCTAGTAGGAGAGATGTGAGCAGAGGGACAAGGGGATGCAAGACAATGAGATTTAAAACAACAGCACTGGTGCAGATGCACTGGAAGTAAATAAGAGATTATGGTCCAGGGAGTATTTATGTAACTCACAAGCAGGACAAACCAGGAAAGCAACGAAAACAGGTGCAAGATCAAAAGAAAGGAGAAAGAAAGGCGACAGAAGGCGGAACTGATGTGGACAGAAACTATCAAATGAGCGAGCAGCACTTATGGATCACCCACAACTCACAGGAACAAAGCAGGTCACAACAAGATACGAACGGGGGCACGACAGGGGAACAGTCAAGGCAGGATAGCGTGAAAGGGTGCGGATGTAGGATATGAACTTCGGGATTGGACGAGGCAAGGCCAAATGATATGGGAAGACGAAGAGCAACAGAGAGTTGACGGATAGACAGTGAACTGAATAAGGATGCAGGAGTAGACGCGAGCAGGTCGGAGGAGAGTAGGAGGGAACCGAACACGGGAGGATGAGATAACGGTGACTTGA
>JBBPMY010000824.1:0-11410 GCA_038090615.1 Phylloporus gajari
CTAGCAAACGCCATCCTCCCCGACCTCCTCAATGCGTAATCACGACCCACCTCTCTCACCCCCGCTCATACGCATCTGGCAACAAAATATGAACACCTCCGCCGTCGCCCAGCACTCACTCTACAACGACAAGAATCTAAGGAAATGGAACATCATAGCCTTGCAGGAACCAAGCTTCCTAAAAACCGGCGTCACTCCATGTCCTCACGCCTACTACTGCGTATACCCATCCATCCGCCCCGCCACGGAAAACGTCAGATGCAGGGCGGTTACTCTCATATCTAGGCAACTCGACACCAACAGCTGGCGCTCCCTCCCCTTCCCCTCTAAAGACGTTGTCGTCATCCAACTCGAAATCAATGGCCGCCGCTGCACAATTTTCAACATCTACAACAACATTAAAACAGACAACACTCTCAACGCCCTTAGCCAATACCTCACGACTCAGGCAAACGTCATACGCCCTCACCCGGAAGACCACATAGTCCTACTAGGCGACTTCAACAGGCACCACCCGCTATGGGAGAATGAGAGAAACGCACACCTCCTTACCACCCGATACATAAACCAATCATCAAAATTAATCTCCATCATCACCGATCACGCCCTACTCATGACGCTCCCCAAGGACACTCCCACTCTTCACTCCTCAAGCACGAAAAACTGGACAAGAGTCGACAACGTTTTCTGCACAGACCACACGGCGGAACTATTCGACAGCTGTCACACGTGCCCGGAGCGTCAAGGCCCCAACACCGACCACGTCCCTATCCTATCAACAATCAACCTATCTATCCCAACGCACCAAGGCGAACCCACCAAAAACTTCCGCGACGTAGATTGGAAGAAATTCAATGAGCAACTAGCGATAGAGTTACCTCCCGCTCCTACCAGACCTATCACATCTAACGAAGATTTTCAGAGAGCAGCCCGCATCCTCATGAACGCAATCCAGAACACGATGGAATCATGCGTTCCAACCACCAAACCCACACCATACTCCAAACGCTGGTGGACGCGGGAACTCTCCACCATGCGTACCGACCTATCCAAGCTGAGCCGCGAAGCGTACAGACTCAAATTCAACATGGGCCATCCGATCCATGACGAATACCGTCGTCTACGCAACAAATACGCCTCGACTATCAAAGAGACCAAGAAACGGCACTGGCTAGATTGGCTCGACGACATCACTGGTAACGAAATATGGGTCGCTAACAAATATATCACCACGCAAGCAGGAGCGGGCACGCATACAAGGATACCATCGCTGAAGAACCCACAAGGCAACCCTTCAGACCCACATCGAGCCACGACTAACGAAGAAAAAAGCTCAATCCTAGCTGAGACCTTCTTCCCACCTCCACCTATTCTCTCGTCGGTGCCAACTGACTCAACATACCCAGATCCGATACCCCTACACAACGCCATCACAGAAGAATCTCTATACAACGCGATTCAGAAGCTAAGCCCATACAAGGCCCCAGGCCCGGACGGGATCTGCAACGTTGTCTTCCAACAATGCACAGAAGTACTAGGGCCACACCTCATACGCCTCTTCACAGCCGCTCTCGACTTGGACACCTTCTACGAACCCTGGAAGGAATTCATCACAGTGGTACTACGTAAACCTGGGCGACCGGACTACACAGTCCCCAAAGCCTATCGTCCAATAGCGCTACTCAACACGACATACAAGCTTCTCTCCTCCATTGTCGCTGAGCACCTAACCCACATCCTAGAACGACACGACCTTCTACCCCCCACCTACTTCGGAGGACGCCCAGGAAAATCCACCACGGACTCCCTACACTTGCTCGAGGCCACAATAAAGCAAGCCTGGCGCAACCACAAAGTAGCATTGGTACTATTCTTGGACATAGAAGGCGCCTTCCCCAACGCCGTCACGGACCGCTTAATCCACAACATGCAACAACGCAGGATACCAGAGCAGATCGTATCATTCACCCGCCGGGCCCTAACCAACAGACGTACCAAACTACGCTTCGATGGTTACATATCTGACTGGCGCCCAATCAACAATGGCATCGGACAAGGCGACCCCCTATCGATGATTCTCTACATCGTCTATAACGCTGACCTACTGGAAATAGCGGACAGTAAAAACGGAGAATCTGCCCAAGCGTTCGTGGACGATACAATGCTCCTGGCAACCGGCAAATCCTTTGAGGAAACCCACGCAAAACTCAAAGACATGATGGAGAAAGAAAACGGAGGATTCGATTGGGCTAAGAACCATAATTCCAACTTCGAGACTAACAAATTTGCGCTAATCGACTTCTCCAACTCAGTGTCCAAACCCAGACCTAACTTGACGCTGCGCAACACGACGATCACGCCCACACAACAACACAAGTTCCTAGGCGTCATCGTAGACCAATCATTAAAATGGACCGCCCAAGTATCCTACGCCATCGCCAAGGGCACAGCCTACGTCCTCCAACTACGAAGACTCTCCGCCTCGTCATACGGCCTATCCCTACCATTAGCCAAACAGCTATTCTTAGCCGTGGCAATCCCAAAAACGCTATACGCAGTAGACGTCTGGCTTCATCCTTTCTACAAAACAGGTACCGACGAAAAGATCCCAGGCTCGATAACCATCGCCCGCAAATTAGCGTCTATTCAGAGAATAGCCCTACTGAGTATCACAGGTGCCTTCCGCACATCCCCAACGGACTACCTGGAGATCCTAAGCAACACATGGCCGCTCCACCACTGGATCCACAACATATGTCACCAAGCGGCGATCCGTCTAGCGTCACACCCCAAATCCCACCCCCTCCACGACCCATTCACATGCGCAGCCAAACACTTCGTCAAACGCCATCGCTCCTCGCTCCACTACCTCACTCACGCATACGACATCACGCCAGACAGAATAGAGACCATCTCGCCGTCCCCACTCCCACCCTCCGCACCCCCCCTTTTCACTACGACTATCCCTGACTCCAAAGAGGACGCCATTCGCAACCACGGACAGATCATAGCGTCCCCAGGCACCTTCACCTACAGCGATGGCTCCGCCATAAACGACTCAGTAGGGGCAGCAGCAATCTTATGGAACGACGAAAGAGTCAAAACATCGCTACGCTATCACCTCGGATCTAAAGACGACCACACCGTATACGAAGCGGAGGCGGTAGGCCTTCTCCTGGCAATTCAACTACTGACGACCTCCGACAGCGTACAAAAACCTTGTTACGTATTCGTTGACAACCAAGCGGCAATCCACTCCAGCGCTCACCCGTCGTCCAAACCTGGTCACTACCTACTCCACCAGTTGCGCAACTCATGTCGCCGTCTTCGCAACAAGCATGGTCTCCGCACTCAAGACCTTATAATCACATGGGTCCCAGGTCATGAGGGGATAAATGGTAACGAAGCGGCCGATATAGAGGCCAAATTGGTCGCATCTAACCAAAACGAAAGCTCACACCCCTCCCTCCTACCAAAGTTCCTTAGAACGAACAGCCTACCAGCTAGCGTTTCAGCGCTCAAAGCGCAATACCGCCAAATATCCAAGGACAGATGGAAAGACGAATGGAACAAATCAACTCGCCACCCCGCGGCCTCGCGATACGGGCTAAGTTCCCCTTCTAACGCCTTCGTTAAACTCTGCGCGAAACTAACGAAAGCCCAAACAGCTATACTAATCTCTCTATATACTGGTCATCTCCCGCTCAACCAATACCTCCACCGCATCGGCAAAGCAGACTCTCCCAACTGCAAAAACTGCGAAGACAACAAACCGGAAACCATAGGACACTTCATCCTCAGATGCCCGGGATACGCCAGAGAAAGACTGATGCTACGCAACAGACTAAGGACCAAAGCATCAGACCTAAAATACCTACTGACGCAATCGCAGGGCGTCTCCGCGATCCTCCAATATATAAACGACTCAAACAGATTCATTAGAAACAAAGGTGAACCTACGCTATCCAACACCAACAGATGACTACCTACTCGCCAGATAACGTCCGCCGCAAACCAGCGACGCACGCACAAACCCTCTAGCCGAAGAAGATGTTACCGCTGTCTACGAAGGAAGGCTGGTCCAAGGAGATAAGTCGGAAAGGCAGAAAAGAGAAGTGAGGCGAGAAGGAGAAAGGAATTCCTACACGATCAAGCGAAACCAGCGACTACAAAAGAACCCGAGCAACGGAAGCAAACCCCATACCTGACCCGCCGCCCCATCTCTCTCACTCTACCACCGCCCTCCATCTACTCCAACGTACGACAGGCCCACTGGGCTCTAGTACATGCTCAACCACAAAGCTCACGCAGAATCCAACCACCCACCACAGCAGAAGCGCTCACCAATGCTCCAAGGAGGATCGCGGCGTCTAAAACGGCCGGCAGGAACGGCGGACCGGAGGGGGCAACCCTAATCCGGGGCATTCGCGCGATCGGAGGGCGAAGGGACAAGGTGTCCCATTGGTACGATAGAATGTCCCACATAGAGTAGTAACTCTAATTACGGGACAAAAATGGATTTAAAAAAAAAAACAAAAAAAAGGCACATGCAAAGCTGGCGTTGTACAGGATCTGATACGGACTGCTCCAGTATGGCTGCGGTGTCCCCTAATTGTCACTCTGGCAGGCTATGGTGAATGTGAGAGGGCACTCACAAAACAGAGGCCATCGAGGAGCAGATCAGTAATTGAGGATGATTGAGGATAGAGGGGTCCCTTGGCACAAATACAGGACGTTGGAGGAAAAGGCCGCTCTATGGATGATCAGGAAACAAAAAGGACGCACTTTTTGCGTCTACACGTCTACCAATAACATGCGCGGAGACGAGGCGCAACTCTGCTCGCTAGTCTGGTCACTGAGCATGAACACGTAGTCCGACGCGTATGGCTTGTATATGGTCCAGCTTGGGAGAGACAAGTTGCGTCGAGTCTGGAGAAAAATCAACGTCGCGGATGACCGGTCCGCCTGGGATCTCGCCCGCAAAGACGCGTTTGTTTCTTGTCACGTCCCAGATCAACACGTCGTCCGACCCCACCGCGATGAGTCTGCTGTCCTAAGGCGGGGAATATTTTACAAGACTTGAGGTAATGCGGGCTGTTTGACGATGATTAGTATGGGATGCAATGTGCAATGAGACTAGTAGACAGGAGGTTGTGCACTTACTCGTGGTCCCATAGCGCCTGGTGAAGCACAGGTTTGTTTGTACCGACATCGAAGGCGAATATGTCGTCCTTTTGTGAAATTTGATTCGCCAGAGAGAATGTCTGAGTCTCTAGAGAAGGTCCAATCGAGCTCTTTGTTGATTACATGACATCCATCGAACTCCAGGATAGACTCCGAGAGTCTCAGTCTCACCCTGTTTGATCACTAAATCACCGCTACAATGCATCTACCATCCTTGAAGACGGCAGCATATAGGGCCATCCCATTCATTAGGCGCAATATCGTCGCTACTCGTTCGCTGGTCTTCACTCGCCATACTTGAACGCTTCTTTCCCCGCTGACAAGATACTTGCCGTCTGTTGTAAATGACAATGCATCTACTGCATCATCAGCATTGATTTCAGTGGATTGGGGATAATATTGACCGGGGATCAGTAGTAATACTGGTTCGTACCATCGCCATCGACGTGGGCGTCTTCGAACATCAAGATGAAAAAAAGCAGTGGTACCCCTTCCCTGAATAGGCCGCGCTCGTGATTTGAGCGCTTGAGTTCCGTTTCTGAACGCAGATACGGACAAGTCCTCAGCGCAATTCACAAGAAGGTTGTTATCGCACTATGATACTGCGACAGAATTAGCTGACATGTACTTAACCCAGGATTCTGTTGTTTACGGATTCTGCAATACTATCGCCCTTCATCCTACGAGACTTGGACTGGCCAGGGTAGGGTTGGCAATAAGCGCTGAAGCTGAGCAACGAGGCCTGCCCCCAGGACAAATGATGCAGCCCAGTCCATACAGTCAGACTCCCGCAAACAATGCAGAAACCTCTCTCAGGGCTGAGAGTCTCGATGTCGAACTCAGTCGTCTCCCAACAAATATAGTCACTCACATCATGCATGAACTGGGCATGCACGACAAGGAATTACAGTCGCTTACGCTTGAAGAGAAGGTTATATCATTTGTGGTTTAACATATTTCGCTGTTGATGTGAGTGTTTAGACCTGCATCGTCACTCTAGCTCGACCACGAGCCGCCAACTTTGGTCCAGGTGGATCGGGTTTGATACATGATCCCATGAACAACTTCCCCTCATACGGTTCCCATGCCATGGCTAATCCTGACACGAACACTTCAATCTCTCCTCAAATGCGCAGCAATACCACGAGTTCTGAAACCAATGGCCCACGAGCGCCAAACATGACGGGGGTCGGTCTGAATCTGTCTTTTTCCTTGCTCGTTGAAAATCACCTACAATTACAGGACATATATGCTATCACAAATGGTCTTGCTAGGGTGAATCTATCAGGAGGTGGTGCGGGCACTCTGCCCACTGGTGGACCACCGGATGCATCGGGACAAGGCTTTCCGAACTCGAGTGGCAGTGCACAAACCAGTACAACGCCACCATCACCAAGCTTGACGAGTTCGAGCATCGACCTTTCTTCGTCGTCTCCTGTCATTAATGGTGTACAAATGATCCACCCAGCAACCCAACCAACGTCGGCGTTACCCGAGGTCCCCACAAGGTTCCTCAGCACCGAGTTCATGGAATCCGTCGCGAGGGCACTGGACGATTTCGATCCGCAAGAACTGTTCAGCCCCGATGAACATATCAATTTTGAGCAAGACTTCGCTCAGTGGTTTAGAGAGGATCTGGAAATGAGGTAAACCGGGAGAGAGGGGAATGGGAATTGGGGGGGATCTTGATAACGGCGTACCAAGGGTAAAAGGTGGCAGCTGGCCATCGCTTTCTTGGATTTATCCATCGTGAGTCCTATTTCATCCCCTTTCCCACTGCTCTTGTTTGATGTGTGTATGTTTTTAGTTCCTCATCTCTTCTGCCGTGCCTTGCTCCCACCTATGCGCATCTGTTTCACGATCCACACGTGTGTCCATCCTCTTGGCTTTGTCGTATGCTATCTTCTTTTCTTTACCACTCCTTGCCTTGTGCGCGACGAAAACTGACCTGCAACGACGAATGAGCTCTTTTCTCCCACCCCTGTTCTTCCAGATTTTGTGTCATTTGTTTTTAATCGTCCTCCGCTGTATGACTACTAACGCAATCGAATATATCCTACTTGCTTTACGATGGACGCACGGAAAGAAGGTGTGCAATGAGTATACGCTGAGCGCTGACCAATACCCTGGCAGTAAATGATCTGACGTTTGACATTTTTCCAGCAGACTCCGGCTCAATACAATTCTACCCGTGACACCAACGCTTTCGCCCTCCTTCCATCCCGCGCGGCTTGGACTGGGTAGACTATGGCTGGCAATGAGCGCCGAGCTGCGTGTAATGAGGTCACGCGAGCAATCAAAGTCAGAGATTCGGGGGCAATGATCTGTCGTTCGAATTTGGTGAGCCATTCCCGCTGATTACCGTGAGTCTATACTTGTTACTTTGTTTTCGAGTTTCGATGTCAAAGTCTGACATTTCCAGGCGTAGTTTTCGAATCTAGGTTTGTCGAGACCCTTGGCTGTAGTCAGGAACACCAAGCAAGTACACACCTTTTCACGTGTCTCCCAATCCAGGGAGGTGCGACCACACGGAATAATTCTACACGAGCGGTCGGTTCGCATTTTGGTCACCATGATTCGACGGATGGCAGATGGATCCTGTGGTATGTTGCTCGAGTGGACATCCCAGAAGAACAAGAAACAACGATATCGGAGCTTGCCGACAGGTGGATCTGGGCAGTGTCTGCGCCCAGAGTCCAAGCATGGTCGGCCCGTTGCTTTGTCCCGAAACATTCGGCATTGTGAATTCACAGGCGGGTGTATTTCTTAATATGGATATCCATCTCTGTTCCGCTGACTCGAGGCGGAATGGCGATGGGTGGTTGGCTCATCTCTATAGATTTATCCTGTCCACACTCTTGTGGTCCGAACCGTGACAACGAAAGATGGTCAGTGGGTGGTTGTCCGCTTTATCACGACAACAATGCAGTTAAAGCACATTACCCCTGCACGCGACAGATATAAATTCGAACGGGTGGTGTACCTTTCCACCTCAGAGTTTCTGTGAGCGATATTCACTTCTTACCCTCCTCACTCCTCACTCTCCTGCTTCTCTTCGTCATGCCTCCTGACCTTGCCCCATATTTTCAACAGACAGACACGTCGGAGGCGAACGAACCCGAAGATCAATGGACCCCTGAAGCGTCTGACGACTTGCTGGCCGTGATCTTCTCGTCGATGCCCCTGACGATGGAGCCGTCTCATCCACCAGTCCCAACCGTGTTACCGCCCTCACCCGTCCGTTTCGTGCCCAACGTGGAACCGAATCACAACGAGATCCCGGTGTACCTTGTCCCTGGCGAACTGCCCGACTTTCTTCCAGGTTCAAGCACGATTAACGGTGACGGAGCCAACCACGAAGGCCAAGGCTACCTATTCGACTATCCTCCTCTATTCACCGGTCCCGACGCGCAGATCCAGCAGCCCGCTGCGAGCCATCCCGGATCGAGCCAGATTCAGCCTATGTTTTACAACAATCACGCGTCCTTTACGCAACCTGCCGACCCCCTTCCCACCTTGGCGAATACGACCCAAGATATACCAGTTGCGAATGCGCAGGTCGACGTTGGACTAGGCGTTGGAGAAGCAGTCACCGCTCAAACGGGTCCACAACGCGTGGGGAGGACTCATGGGCACGCATCGCGATCGAATGCGAGCCAGCCCTATGCGAGAATAAACACCCCCAGTGCCTCTACTTTAGCGGTGCAATCGACATCTCTCCCTACTCCTGGTGCAGGACAAGAGAACACGGGATCGAATGCGAACCAAACCCCCGCGGGAGTGGACACCCTCGACGCCTCTACTCTGGCACTTCAGATGTCGCAGACCGTCCAGTCTAGCGCAGGACAAGGAAATACGGGATCGACTGCGAACCAACCCTCTGCAGGAGTCAACACCCCCGGCAGCTCGACTTCGATTCTACCTGTGGTCATCCCCAGCAGTGCAGAGGAGGAGCGCCGGACAACTGTGGTAAGCATGATTGCATGACAGTGTCCGTTTCATTTGTTGATGCCCGAATAACAGATGGGCGAGCAGTTTTATTGCACCTGCGGGAAATGGGTACTTGTGAAGAAGAGGAATTATCATGTATCCTGGCACGCCACCACTTGGCCGTGCCGCATCTGCCAAGTCCGCGACAAGACACAGTAAGCGGCCTTATTATCGGTGTGTGTTTTTGCTAACGGGTACGCATTCAGGGTGCTCTCCAGGAGAGATTCGCTTGTACGACATATTCGTTCCAAACATCCCAACCTCGTGGCGTTGATGGAGGATCCCGAACTTCACCTGTTGGTGTCGCGTCCTATAAATGAAATTGAAGATATATCTGCGATTAGGGACGCAATGGTGAACCTCCTGGCAAGTCAAGAGGCTCCGGCTTGACGCCCCAAACATAGTTCTGTCACTCGTATTTATCACTCATATTTCTTGGTTGTATTTTTCTTGGTATCTCTCTTTTAACCGCTACATGTCTTATGATCGTCTTGTATTTTTGCTTTTATACCCGTGAACTTGGACTATAATCGGACTAAATGTATTTCCTGTATGAACTTACGATAACTAAATCTAAAACATGTGAACGCAGCTGAGAATATGTTGCAGTGAAGGGTTCAGTACATGGCGGTTTATTGTCAGTGTTTTTTTTTGCTAACGCATTTAGAGTGCCCGGTGCTCTCTAGGAGACACTCTCAAGCGTCACATTCAAGAGATCGGTGCGCTTCATACGAGGAATTCGTACGAAACATCCCAATCTCGCGGCATCGATGCAGGACCCAGAACCCAACCTGCTGGCGTCATGTCCCAAGAACGCAATTGAAGATGTGTCGTCGCCGCCGATCGACGTTCTGCATCGCTTGCCTCGCCGCCGGTCAGCGGTGAGGGACACGATACAAAACTTCTTGGTGAGCCAATAAGCTCCAGTTTTGTCACTCACATTTTTCGGTTTTTTATTGGGATTCCTCCTTTGACTGCCACAGGTCTGAGTATCACTGCTCCCCACGACCTAGTCCTTTTTTGGAGAAGTAGTGTTATCGCGTAGCCAGCCTAGCCGTACGGGCCGGGAAAAGAGCCGATACCCACTAAAACCTCGAGTCAATCGCCTAGTTACGGGTCAGTCATAGGGTCAGTTGCGCTGGTCATTTGTCTGGGTGTTGGGGATCAGATCTATGTGAGCTGTAGTTGCGACTCATGCAGGGTGTTACCGGCTGATGGGATTAGCTAGAGGCATAGCGTAAAGGCGTAGGTTCACTCACCACATCAATGTACGCCGATCTTGCATCAGAGTCTACTCCACCAAATCTTGAACTCCGTCTGCGCATAGGACAATGCTAATGGGACTTGTGATGCGTTCAACTTCAACGTATTTCAGTACTCGAGCATGCTCCTGTACATTGTACATACCACGGGTCGATGCTCAACAATTCTGATACTATCTATGAGATAAGACCACGTTACGCTTCTGCAGCAATTTTCTGGCGACGAGGGTCAATTTGTGAAATGGGATATGCATCTATGTTTGACAATTTTGGTGAGCCGATTTTCTTGTCTTGCTATGGGACGCTATACGAGAAAATGGACGTCAACCAAGAAAATAGGAGTGCAGTACCTTGCTGTTAGAACCTTTTTTCATCTTGACCTTTCAACGTCGAGACAGGCGCCCGTATATTACCAACTACAGTCTGCGCTCTTGCAAACTTCTCGTGCAAATCCACGACCCGCGACACCGCATTGGCGCGGTTCTAAGAAGCATTCGAAGTAAATCAAGTCCCAACTGATCAAGGAGCACTTACCGAAATCAGATTGCTCCCCCTCAGTGTGTTAACCCAGTATTTGTTTCACAACAACCCAAGCGATTCCTCGTTCAAATCGGACATGAATATCTCGACGTCCAATTGATAAATGCTGACAAGCGGAATGGATTGATATTCAGCTGCGGAAGATGCCGGAGGATAGTCCTTTGGATAGGTGCGGAAAGCACTGGTGTCAACCTTGCCTGCTGAGATCGTGCGATTGGAGTCAACCTAACACGGATGAGAAGATAGTGAAGAGACGAAATAAGGTGACACATGCGACAGCGGCTACGAATGGACCTTGAAACCGCAGATCATTCATTTGGGCGTCGGCGTCTATACCAGACAACCAACACCCATAACCCGGATTGGAATGATAGCAAAGGACCTCATTGTCTGATCGTTTGTCCTACTCAAACACGAATTTGTGAAAACAATAC
>JBBPMY010000825.1:0-11402 GCA_038090615.1 Phylloporus gajari
TTGAGATTTCACTTTTACTATTGAAAGCAACAAAACTGTTGCAATGACATGACCATGTTAAAATAGATATATCTCCACAGCCACTCAACCAAATCACATGACCAAATGACCAATTTGTAGCCAAGGGTCTATACTTTGTTTGGCCCAGCCAAAGTCAAGCAAGATTCCCACAGATTCTTGCAGTGCACTTTGTGCACTACATCAAGGTTAGGCATTGCAACAGTTTTGTTGCTCACTGTACATCCTTGTCAGGTTCTGAGGGTTATCCAGCTGAAGGTATTTTGGAAGCTTCTGAGTCTCCCAACAGGGATGAAAATGTTTTTCCCCAGCAAGAGATAAGTGAGAATATAACTAGTAAGAATAACTAGTGTGAGACCATAGGTTGACAGCTAACATTCATTTGTGCTCGCAGACTGGTCCATATGCCATTCCCTGCCACATAATGTAGTCACTTTTTGTCAATGTCAATGACTAGCCTGCTTGCATTTACACTGACAGGCATGACCACCCAACATTCGGCCAAATTCGGGAATTGGTCGATGAGAATGATAAGGCTGATTGAGATGTTCGCTCAATGGGATTGACAGGGCTGACTTTGGAATGAGCATGAGGTTAGTCGATACCATCGCTGAGCCTTCATTAGGGTGGGTCATACCCATTGATGTGGCCAAGTTTGAGTGAGTGCAAGGTCAGTTGATACCATTGATGGGCATTGGTTAGAGTGGGCTGTACCTATCAATGGGGCCCAGTTCAAGTGAATGCAAGATCAGTTGATCCCATCAATAAGCCTTGGTTGGGGTGGGTTGTACCCATCAATAGGGCCGAGATTGGGCAAGTGCAAGGTCTGTTGATGTCATCAATGGGCTGTGATTGAGGTGGGTTGTACCTATCGATGGAGCTGAGCCTGAGCTTGAGCTCGGTCGGTTGATGTCATCAATGAACCATGAGTTGGGTTGGTTATACCCATCAATTGGGCCAAGTTTGAGTGAGTGCGAGCTTGGTCGATGCTGTCGATGGGCCTTGGTTGGGGTGGGTTGTACCCATCAATGGGACCGAGTTTGAGTGAGTGCAAGGTGTGTCAATATCGTTGATGGACTGTGATTAGGGTAGGTTGTACCCATTGATGGGGCCAAGTTCAAGTGAATGTGAGGTTGGTCAATGCCGTTGATAGGCCTTGGTTGGGGTGGGTTATACCCATCGATGGGGCCAAGTTCAAGTGAGAGCGAGGTGTGTTGATAGACCATGATTGGGGTGGGTTGTACCCATCAATGGGGTCAAGTTTGAGTAAGTGCAAGGTCAGTCAATGCCATCAATGGGCTGTGGTTGGGGTGGGTTGAACCCATCAAGGGGACTGAGATTGAGTGAGTGTGAGGTCTGTTGATGTTGTTGATGGGCTGTGATTGGGATGAGTCATACCCATCAATGGGGCCAAGTTCAAGTGAATGCGAGATCTGTCAATGCCGTCGATGGCCAGTGATTGGGGTGGGTTGTACCCATTGACAGGGTCAAGATTTAGTGAGTGTGAGATGTGTCAATGTCATTGATAGGCTGTGATTAAGGTAGGTCGTACCCATTGATGGGGCCAAGTTCAAGTGAGTGCAAGGTTAGTTGATACCATTGATGGACCTTAATTGAGGTGGGACATACCCATTGACAGGGCTGAGTTCAAGTGAATGCGAGGTCTGTTGATGCTGTCAATGGCTGGTGATTGGGGTGAGTTGTACCCATTAATGGGGCTGAGTTCAAGTAAGTGCTAGGTTGGTTGATGTCATCGATGGGCTGTGGTTGGGTTGTGTCAAACCCATCAATGGGGCTGAGTGTGAGTGAGTGTGAGGATAGTTGATACCATCGATGGCCTTGGTTGGGGTGGGTCATACCCATTGATGGGGCCAAGTTTGAGTGAGTGCGAGGTTAGTCGATACTATTGATGGGCCTTAATTGGGGTGGGACATACCCATTGACAGGGCCAAGTTCAAGTGAATGTGAGGTCTGTTGATGCCATCGATGGCCAGTGATTGGGGTGGGTCGTACCCATTGATGGGGCTGAGTTCAAGTAAGTGCAAGGTCAGTTGATGTCATCGATGGGCTGTGGTTGAGGTGTGTTGAACCCATCAAGGGGGCTGAGATTGAGTGAGTGTGAGGTCTGTCAATGTCATTGATGGGCTGTGAGTGGGGTGGGTTGTACCCATTGATGGGGCTGAGCTCAAGTAAGTGCAAGGTTGGTTGATGTCATTGATGGGCCATGGTTGGGGTGTGTTGAACCTATTGATAGGGCTGAGTTCAAGTGAGTACAAGGTTAGTTGATACCATCAATGGACCTTGGTTGGGGTGGGCCATACCCATCAATAGGGCCAAGTTCAAGTGAATGTGAGGTCGGTCAATGCTGTTGATGGGCCGTGATTGGGGTGGATCATACCCATCGATAGGGCCAAGTTTGAGTGAATGTGAGGTCAGTTGATGCCATCGATGGGCCATGATTGAGGTGGGCCATACCCATTGATGGGGCTGAGTTTGAGTAAGTGCTAGGTCGGTCGATGTCATCAATGGGCTGTGGTTGGGTTGTGTCGAACCCATTGATGGAGCCAAGTGCAAGTGAGTACAAGGTTAGTTGATACCATTGATGGGCCTTGGTTGGGGTGGGTTGTACCCATTGATGGGGCCAAGATTGGTGAGTGCAAGGTGTGTCGATGTTGTCAATAGGCCATGATTGGGGTGGATCGTACCCATCAATGGGGCTGAGATTGAGTGAGTGTGAGGTGTGTCGATGTCATCAATAGGCTGTGATTGGGGTGGGTTGTACCCATCAATGGGGCTGAGTTTGAGTAAGTGTGAGGTCGGTTGATATCATTGATAGGCTGTGGTTGGGGTGTGTTGAACCCATCAATGGGGCTGAGTGAGTGTGAGGTTGGTCGACGCCGTTGATGGGCCTTGGTTGGGGCAGGTTGTATCCATAAATGGAGCCAAGTTCAAGTGAGTGTGAGGTTAGTGTGCAAGGCAGGTCAATGCCATTGATGGCCTTCATTGGGGTGGGGTGTACCCATCCGTGGGGCCAAGTTTGAGTTAGTGCAAGGTTGGTTGATGCCATTGATGGGCTGTAGTTTGGGTGTATTGTAGCCATCAATGGGGCTGAGTTCCAGTAAGTGCAAGGTCAGTTGATGTCATTGATAGGTTGCAGTTGGGGTGAGCCATATCCATCTATGGGGTCAAGTATGGGGGAGCAGGAGTTTGGTTGGTACCATTGTTGGATCCGAGCATGAGTAAGTATAAGGTTGGTCGATGCCAGGTGTAGATGAGTTATATCCATTGGTAGGGCTGAAGATTGGCAAAGTGTGAGGGTGGCTGATGTCATTGATGTTGTGTGGTTGCAGCATGTCATATCCATCAATGGTGCAGAGGTGTACTGACTGTGGGAGTGATCTATGGTTTCAATATCCTGAGGTCATGTGTGTAGTATTCATTGATAGGGGCAAGCTCAAGTGAATGCAATCAAACCAATGCTGAGAATCGGCAGCAGTTGGGGTCAGTCTTACTCATTGGTATAACTGGATACTGAAACAACTGATAACATTAGTGGACTGAGATAAGATACTTGAAATTACTTGCCTAATTCGAACACTATGTAGTTGCAGTGTCAGGCATTGGTCATCAATGCGGCCAAGCTTAGGGCAGGTTCAGATTATCATGTTTCACTTGGCCACAGCCATTAACTGTGGATTCATGCACTGCATTTTGGACTCTCTCCTTCCCAATGCCATTCACTGACCTTTACTTCGTGTATTAGAAACCCATGTCATCGCCAACCTACAGTTCCTTTATCCCCACTGATTGGAAGCTCCATTAAAATGATCAGCTGAGCCTCTATATGGTATCGGTATTCTGACAGAAGCTTAGTCTTGAACCCAAACATCCCAAATTGCCAAGGTTTCCTTTGGAAGTTATCTGTGAAGCCGACAGGTTGATAGACATTTTGATTAGAGCATACAAGAACAAATGTATGTGAACATACTTCTGGAAGTTATCTTAAAATTCTCATGCTTTCCTGTAGTGCGAATCAGGGAGATTGACATCATATACTTAGGAGAGAAAGCGAGAAATGTAGAGAGCCACCCACTCCAACCAGAGGAGTCTGAGGCATTGGGAGAAAATAGTCTCACCATGCTTAAGCCACTGTCCAAACTTCAGGTACCAGCTGTTATCACAGATCGTGAAGGCTATATCATGGTTTAGTATCTTCTGAGGGCCCTGAGTGAGCCAAATCAGGTGTGGCTGAATCCACCTCTTCTTCAATATTTTGTGATACCGTATGCAGCATCAGCTTTGGGATAATGTTGAAATACTCAAGGGGCCTCTTGAGAGAAGCATTCAGACCAAAGACATAGCGAATTGGCGATCCACTTGGCCTTTCTTCCGAAAAGATGCAAGTAAACTTGGGGCTGTCAACCTTTCACCTGCATGGTATCAGCAGGGTTGCAATGTTAGCACTCTCTTAATGTTATGTGATTGAAAGACCTAATTTGTTTTCAGGTGTACAAGCACGACCCCAAGGTGTCTTCCTTGCTCAAGGAGGTCAAGCTTGGTAATGGAGGCCAAAAATGGGTCCAAAGCATTTGGAAATATTGGGGGGCTAATAGGAGGTGTCCTGATGATCATCCATCTAGATATGTACAAGAAAGCAAGAGAGGCTATGATCAACCTCGGAATGTGGGCAGATTCTCATGGGAACCAGGAGATGCGGGATCTTTTTTGGCAATCTGGCCAAATGTGTACAATGTTACTTCACTGATGGTTAATCATGCAAGCCCAATTCATCTGGACTTTAATGCCTGACCTCAATCTCTTGATATGCTCTTGACATTTGAAGACTACAATGACCTTGATATGGTCTTTCTGACCCTCAGCCTAAGGCTGCAATATGAGCCTGGTGCAATAGTTGTGCTCTCTGGACATTTATTGGAACATGGTGTTGGTGAGGCGAATGGTGACAGAGGGGTGGTATCATTTTATATGAGAGATAATGTTCATGAGAGGATGGAAATTAGTTGCCCTAACCATGTCAGGTATTCTGACATAGGTTGGGTGGGAATCTAGAGAAGAATCTCAAGGAAATATTTATTCTTGAAAATCTCTTCCAGGCCTCTTACTGAAGTCTGAAGTGTGACCAAGTCAGTTTTAAAACCTCTGAGGTTGGTTGACTATCAGAAAATACATTTAGATCAGTACTTTCTCAATAACACTGTGCTCTTTAAATGGTGGATACAACACATTCTGAATATGACATACAACATATACTACTCAATCTCATCTGCCAAGACATTAAGTGTAGCATAAATCTCCCACGCCTTCTGCCCTTCATACAACATTTCATCAACTTCTCAGATGTTATGCTCCAGAGCTGAAAGTAATTTGTACCTCTTCAAACTAAGCTTGGCAACATGCAAGTCAGTCAGAGGATGCCTGCTATAAGGTCATCTGTTCTTACACAGCATCAGACAATAATGAATCCATTATTGAGGGGCTTCACATACCTGAAAGTAGGAGGCCATAGTGTTCTTCAACTCTAAAAGCTCATCCACAATCAGCTGGGGGTATCCGAACCAAGGAATATGCTTGGCTCACCAAGGATGTGGCATGCCAAAGGTTACAGGATTCTGAGGCTGGCTCCATCCCAGAACATACTTTGGAATGTCCTTGAAGAGCTTGAAGCTGTTTTTGGGAATCTTCTGAAGAGTTTGCAAGACCCAGCGTGGGTCATCCCCTTCATTATAAAATGCACAGAGACCTTGTGGGGTCACCTGAGGAGGGTGAGCTCTCTGGGTAATGATCACCATGCAGTGAGAGTACATATTCTGAGACAGATAAATTGAAAGAGAGACTTGGAATAATGAGGCACTCATGATCTCGCACCATATATGTTTGTGCCAGCCAATGGGCCAACAGTCCACTAAGGTGTTGTGAAGGAAGAAAGCAGCTGCTTCAATTCGACAGGCAAAGTAGTATAAAAACATTTGAAGTTTAGCAAGGAGGAAGTGTGGCTAGGTGATGATGTTGTGGACAGGAAACTCATAAGGATTTGGCCCCCTGACAGGCATGATCATCATGATGGTTGTGGGTGTTGGCAAGATGAGTTTTGAAACTCCGCCTCAGAGACAGAAATGCCACACCTAATCGTTTACAAATTTGGACAAGGCGCCACCAAGCACAGGCTAACTACTCAGGAAACGTTTCACTTCTCAGATAGGTTCAGCGCCTTTCATCTCCTCCCTACATTGCTCTTGGAGCTTTGCATATGTCCTCACCTGATGTTGAGCATAGCAAGCATGACCAGTGAGACCCCTGGATTCGCTATCACTCACTTTCGTGCTCCACTCCTTGGCACAACAAGAAAAAAAAATTGAAGGTCCATTGAAACTCAGCCTTCAACAGCTCTAGCTCTTTGGACCAACAATCTCTCATGGCCTTAGCTTGGAGCCAATGTACTCGGTAAACTGTCATCAATGATTAATGTATTCCATTTGATGTTCATTGAATCATTCAGTTATAACTCACATTCCTACATAAAATCATTTGCTTCCATATCTCTTGGAATATCCATTGACCATAGCCAAGGAAGATGTTCATGCTGAAGTCCCTGAGCTGTTGGATCGGTGGCTACCATGGTAGTCTGCAAGTTTTCATTTTTGAGTACTTGATATCTATCCAGAATCAATTGATCTGCTCTGAGTGTTACCAAGGTCTGTCTACATTGTCTGTAAATTGTGGAATAAAGTTTGAGTCCATGATTAACAGAGGTTACTCAACCCCAAGCTCTCATAGCTTTTTGCTGGTTTGACACCTGGTGAACCTTAGTCTGAAAGAGAACTGCTTTGTCTGCAATGCACATCCTGATTTCATGGAGGGCATCATTCATCTACCCTACCTGCAATTTTATCTCTTGTCGTATCAAGTACTCCAAACCAAGGCATTTGCATTCCATTGCTCTGAAGTATGACAGTAGGGGTAATTGAGCTTGGTCGGGATGTTTGTTGTTCAGCTTTGCCAGAAGATCTTCATCAGCATCATCATAGTCTGATGTTGTGTCCTCATCATGAAATGCTGTTTCCCAATTTCCATCTATGTCAGTCTGAAAGCTTGGTCCAAGATACGCCCAGATGCTTTGAGAAGAGAGCTTATAAGACTGCCGAGTTGCTCAGTCTTTTGAGCAATTCCAAGACACTGGCACTCAGTCACTTGGCTTCCCACTTTCTTTATTTCCCTGCTGAGCTCCATTTGAGCCTCTTCCAGCTGTATGCCCTTTGCTAGCCATGAGGAGGATCCAGATGTGTTCCTATCATTGTCCTCCAAACACTGAAGCATTTGTAACTCCATCGCATTTATGCTCAGAGCTTAACTAGGGTGAGTCACCAATTCTGGCTGTGATTACAGTCAACATACCCCTCAGGAGCTTCAAGTCAAAAATATCCATGGCCAAAGGGTCCAATATTCTCTTTTTCAAGGCGTTGTCTTCCTCCTTTAGCCATTTTGAGTGCTGTGTTTGGGAGGCCATGCAATTGAGATCATCGAAAGCGATAATTGCCAAGGCCAAAGAATGCTTGGCTAAGTCATATTTTTTCCATAGAGACTTCACTTTCAAGTAATCATTCAACAAGAGCAAACATGGTCTTGAAGTTTCTAAGAATTGTTCCACTCACCCATTCAAATCATCTTCATAAAATTTGAATCATTTATTTGGAAATCCAAGAACTCTTGTCAATGTGGGGACATCTGCAAATCACTTTGTTCTGTACAGGGCTGTACAGAGCTGTGCAGAACTCAAGCACTCCTAGCCAAGTCAAGTCTGGATAGATCTACTCAGTTACACAATGATTGGACAGATCTAGACAGTTACATGGTAGCTGGACAGATCTGCACAGTCACAGGGTGTCTATATAGATCTATCCAGATCTGTCCAGTCACATTGTCCTAGAATGCTTAGCTTCTGTGATACTCTATCCATCTATGAAACCTACACTCTAGCATTCTGTTAGTTCTATGGAACAATGGGCACCTAGTATTATGTCATTCTGGAACTACAGCTCATGTGAACCAAATGCAGTCACAGATATATTTGGAAGGAGATAAACACAACATGATTACTAATCTAATGCGACCTGAAGATGGTTGTGGCATTGAATTGTGGTATCAATACACTGCAGTGCTGCCCTAGAGCAGACAGTATCAATCATTGATCAGAGCATGTAAGAAATTACTCACCAACCCTCCCTTGCCCATCTAGCAAGCTGGTCAGTGAGATGCAGCCCATGATAAGAATCTTTGAGCATAGCTTCAATCAAACACACAATGCCATGATAAATGGACAAATATGACTTGGCCGAGAACTTGGGACAATCATTGTCTGTACCATCCAGTGCATAGCCATAAAGCATGCAGTTCAACTGCTCATGGTCAGAAACCAAATATACCTGCATTGCAGGACTTACAGCAGTTGTGGCAATAGCAAGACAGGTTTTTGGAATTGACGCACAGAAATCATCAGGGCAGTGATGCACAATTCGATAACTACCAATATAAAAGAACTTCATGATAACATCCTTGAGTGACAGATGCACAAATTTTTTGTCTTTCCCTGTGGACAGATGAGATCATATAGTTGCATCAAAATAAACTTACATTGTCATCATGGCTGTCCTGAAGGAATTTTGATTGCTCAAGGAGCAAGATGGTGGTGTTCTGGGCAAAAAAAACTGGATCTGGGCAATCAGCTGCAGGTATTAAGTTATAAAACTGAGGGGCGATGATCATAGCTGTTTTCTTTATCTCTGAATGCCATGTCAACATGTCTTCATAGACCTGCAAACTATATGAAATAGCAGATCAGACATTGATGAACCACATACCATCTACACCATGTGAATTTTTTTATCTAGTCAATAACCTATAATGGTGTCAGTCTTGCTACATGAGCTATGTAGGTACAAACCAGGTTCAAAGCATATCCTGCATCGGGTCCTTTCCATGACAACTGTTGTTAGACAGGCTATAATGGAGCTTTGAGGTCCACCTGTTGCTTGGGCCATAGGTTAGACACAGTGTGAACGGCTTGGACATTGACCTTGGCAGCTTCCAGGCAGTCCCTCCAAACAGGAGAGTAATACCTGAGCTGATTTGGGGGAGGGGTTTCATTATCTGGGCAGTGGCAACGACAATAACGAAATGACTTTGATCCAGTTAGAGTGTCATTTTCCTCATGTGGGGTAGTTGACTTGGACCAGGTGCATATCATGGCAAGCATGGATGGATCAGGCACATGAGGACGCCCATTGCGGCTCTGGTGTCCTTCTAAAATGTCAGCCTGTTGAGAGCAGGGGGGACTTCTTAGAGTGTCAATATTTCCCTTGTCTTTGTCACGAGAGTAAATGAATTCATGATTGGGAGGCAGAGATGTGTGGCAAACAGGCTGCCTACCACTTCCTGTCTCACAAGAGAAGCCTGGACCTCTGGAATGTTTTATCTGTATACAAAGACTGAGAATGTAGAAACAAACTGGAAAACCATTAGTAAAGAGCATCATTTCTGTCGTCCAACTGGTCTCCTCTCTGACTTCCAGGATCTTCATCATCAGCATCCCTATCATCACTGTTATCTGAGCCATTGGCAATCCAGTTGCTGTGGTTGCCATAGTCATCTTCATCACCATTCATACCCTGTGTCATGTGCTTGTCCAAATTGCAGGGACTGTTATCACCATAGCCGCCATAGAGGTCATCATCACTATTGGTACCCTATATACCATGCTTGTCCAAATCATGGGCACTCCTGTCACCATGTCCATCAGAGTCATCTGTGTTGCCATTGATACCTTGCATTGCGTAATTATCCAAGTCATGCTTGTTCAGATCATTATCATAGACAGAAGATGATACACCTGCAGCTGACTGAGACATATTATGTGGTGTAGACAACCAGCCCATGTGTGAATGTTGAGAGATGTGTGGAACAGTAGAAGAACCAGTGGCAGATGAGTTAGCAACAGCAGATGTGTAGACATTAGCTTGAAGTGGGGTTGTGTGTAAACGTTGAGGGAGCAGAACAGCAGAAGAACCACCAGGAGATGACCAAGCAGCCAGAAGGGCAGCAGATGTCATTGCCTGTTGCAAGTGCAATCTAGAATCATGCACAGTAACTTGAGATGAACTCATGTGAGAATGTTGAGGGGGTGGAACAGTGGAAGACCCAGTGGTATGCCCTTGAGGAATGCCAGCAGATGTTGTAGCCTGTTGTGAGTGCAATCCAGTGTCGATGATACGAGAGCCATGAAAGCTGAATTTATTGCCACTACTATTCAGCATGAACTGGGTTTTTGTGGCTGCAATTGGCTGGATGGTGATGTTAGTGGTGGAGTGCAATGTGACTGAATAACATAACTGACCTTCCCAGCTCCCAAATTTCCATGGCCATTTGGAGTCTTCGCAATGGTTGGCCCCACCTTTGAGGATTTCTATGATATGGTCACAGCCAAGAGACTGATAGAAAACGAGTGATACTCACCCTTCTCTTCACATTACTCTCAATTGACACAGGAGCAACTGGGTTCTGTTGCACATTGTCTGTGAGCATTGTATGTGACTTGCGTTTCTGGGTTGGACCCTCTAGAACAGCACCAATCTGCTTGAGCTGAGTGACCCGCCCTCCTGAATCAGTACCAGGTCTTGAGCAACATGATCAAGAAGTAGAATCACCTTGAGTAAACTCCACTTGTTTGACTTTCTTCACAACGCCAGAATCTTCAACCTTGTTCACTTGGCACTTTTTGTCAGAGGAAGCCTCATGTTGATGTTGCATCCAGCAGTGAAATTAGGGACAGAAAGCACAATGGATACTTTGTAAAGCAAAATACACCATTACATAATAGAAAAACATATGTGGGAATCAAGCAGACACTAGCTGGAATACAAGAAAGAAATCAAGACATTATGCTTTGCCCCTCAGACATTTGAAGGGAATAGGTTTGTCACCCATGCTTCAAATGTCTCTCTGCCTCTTGCAAGTAACATCCGGCCTTCATCTGAGCACCATCTGAGGAATAGGTTGCAGCAATGATTTCCACAGTTCTTCAGTTGCCTTTCTCCAATTGTATCAGTCGTCCTCCAGGAGTAGGTGCTTGAGATGCTTGTCCAGTATCAACAAGCATGCCTCAAATTTGATTTTGTTTTGATGATAAGTAGCATCTTGAAAGTATCTGTGCCACTTATCAAGAAGTGGGATGACATTGTGAAAATAAGGCAATACACATTCTGTGAAGTTGAAATCCCCTGAGATCAGGGCAACTTTGGCATTGTAAGCCATGCTCAGGTTGTTGACTGAGCTTTCTGCCCACTGTGCAAGGATAGAGTTGACGAGATCAA
>JBBPMY010000826.1:0-11393 GCA_038090615.1 Phylloporus gajari
ATTGTCCATGTGAGATGGCTGATGGCAGGAGCTTGTTACACTATTTTTTCACCTTTTTTTTCTTTTATATCATTGGCAAGCGATATTGTCTTCAATTATTCATGACCAGTCATGACTGGTGATAACCAATGCTGCAACCGATACGGACCGGTCATACTCAGTCTGGTTCAGTCATCACATGTAGTAAAAATCTAGAGGACCGGTCTCGGTTCGGTCCTTCCAAAAAAGGAAGGAAAACTGGACTGGACCAGACCTTCAATCACTAGGCTCAATGCCTCTTGTTCACTTTTGAAAACGGATTTGCCATATTCCAGAAAAAATCCAAGGCTCTTATTGTGATAGCTCATGTTAAAACACAAACTCATTCACACAAGCTAATGCTAACAGTGGCTTTGAGTAGACTCATACCACCGTCAGTAAGTGACAGAGGATCAGCCTCTCTACCTCGAGAAAGTCTATCTTGAGAGTCTCGTGTAAATCCTACACCACCCAAAGAACCTTCAGAGAATCCAGTGGAACCCCCTTGTCAAGAGGAGAACCCTATGCCAGATAGATCTGGTAGACCCCCTCGGTATGAGACTCATACTAGACCAATCATGCATACTCAACTGGTCTCACCAGGCATTCCATTTGAGATCCCTTGCCCTATTTGCAACGGTGCAATAGAATGAGGAGAAATCCACTGTCACGGTGAGACTGATGTTGTCAGATGCGGATCTAATGACAACTTACTTGACCATCAGTTCGTCCCTTTTGAGTTCTTCAGAGTCATCAGAAATGAAGGACAACCACCCACACGCACTCCCATCTCTCCCCCAAACACTCCTATTGTCCAAGCACTCGTCGAGCCTCCTCGATACTCTCAATGATATGCAGACAACCTCATCGACACCTCTTCCCCATATGGGCTACGCACTGCCGCAGCCTCTCTTCCTCGGACTCCACAGAATGAAAACCACAGATCCATGGAGGAAGAAGAAGCCCTCGCTGTCAGAGAGGCCATCGCCCTCAACTCCTCCATTCCATCCTCTCCCTTGCTGCATGTTGCACCCTCCAGCAACGGCTCGATGCAGAACAAGCCCTCGCAGTCAACCCCTCTGTCCTCACCAACCCTCCAGTACCCACCGTCGCCAAGACTAGTGAAGAAAATGGAGACCCTCCTGCTTCAGAAGGAGCCACACAGGACGACGGAGGGGCTATTCAGACAGTGGCTCTTGGAGCCCCCCACTTTGGCGAATTCGAAAGCTCTGGTTCAAATGGAGCAAGCCAACTATGAGCAGCTTCAAGCACTGGCCAATCTAGGTGGCGCTCAGCTCGTAGACGTCAGGGGGGGGAAAATTCCTTCAGCAGCTGCCCAATGGAGAGCTCATGCAAGTATGACCTTGGGACCTGGACTCTTTCCTTCGGGTTCGCGTCAAAGAACAGAGGACAGTCAGCAATGTCCTTCACTGTCAAGAAGGCGAAACGTCTCTCTTTGCCCACTTCCACCAGCTGCCTTGCCTCCTTCCTCTTCATCACCAGCCGACCGTCAAGAGGGAGGTAGAAGTAGACTGACTCCAAATAGCGGAGATACAACTGGGACCAACATACCCCCAGATGCACCATCAAATCCTGCAGGAGAAAGTCCAATACTCTACTCAGACGGTCTACCCTTTCTGGATTCAATCTTGTGAGTCCAGAGCGAGACACTCCATCTGCACTCTATTGTACTGGACGGAGTCCATAGGCAAAGCCTATGAGGGTGCAGGTTGGGCCTTTCCAACTGCATCTTACGAAGATGCGGCTGAATACATTGTACGCGACCAAGGTTGGGAGATTTTCAGAACAGACCTATTTCCTCCATCATATGTGAACCTTTTATATATTAAGTCAAAGAACCCTAACTACATACCTGACAACCAGGATTGGTTAGAGACTGCCGATGGAGGATGGTACAGAGGAGAACCAGTGGAAGAGTACAGAAGGAGAGTAGGAATGGGGTGTTGGAGTTTATATTCCATTTATGGTAGTTATTACATAAGCTTAGAGCGGACACATTACAGTTTCTTTCCTACTGTAGGTTCTTTAGTGTTTACTGAGTTCCTACAGGTAATGTCTAGCTACTACCTAGACTAATATATAGTGTTTACTGAGTTCCTACAGAGTATTCTATTTCAATATGGGGGTAAGAGAGTGGAATGAGTGCTTTGACAAGCACTACTGAGCCCTCATAAAGAAGAGGACGCCTGAGATCTTCAAAAAGTCCTTAGTGATTCAGAAGCTGATACTCAAGCACGCAGGCACAGCTTCTGAAGATGACGTCTACTGCACCCTCTCAGCAAGAACCAAGAATGATGGACGTACTGAATTCCTTTCCTGAGCTAACTGACTCGGAAAGAGACATGCTGCTGAGCAAGGCAAAGAAAAACGAAGAACTCAAAGACGCACTTAGTATATATGGTAGTTTTCCTCTACATCCTCTTTGGCCTTTGGACAATTTTCATGGAGACAGTTCATATTTTGAAGATTATGATATGACTTCAGTTGCACAACTAAATGCATGGAACAATTTAAGTACTATAGATTTTCCTTTCGAAACAACAACTTTAAAAATGTTGTCTCACAAAAGAGATGGAAGGGTTATTACGTTTAAAAACCCCCATTACTTCGAATACTTACACTTTAAAGCATTCGAAAGACATAGTTCCAATGCATTCGTATCTTCATCATACCCACTTCTTCCAAAAAGGACCAAAGAGGATCGAAGAGACTACTGGGACTCTCTTAAACCAATTGGGTTTAACAAAAAGGGACGTCGCACTCTTCTCTGGTTACAAACCAGAAGAAACAGGTCTACCTGGGTTCCACACCCTCAGGATTTTCCACTACCGGATTCTTCAGATGAAGAGGAAACATGAGAAGTACCATCCGAATTCAATCTTATATCTCATGTATATGAAGATCTGTTTGCTGAATATGGTTTGATAGATCTCATCCACCTCCTATAAATGGCTGCCATCGCTGTATCTCCTGACTTCAAAACTGATAACACCATCATCACTCGCATACCAATTCTCAAAGGTCCCACCAATTATCCCATATGGAGCATACGTCTCCAATCAGTACTCCAATCTCTTTCTGTTTGGTCCTGGATTTCTGGGACCACCACCTACATTGGTACAGCAAATGCTGACCGAGAAAAGTGGGAAGTCATTGATAAAAGAGTGTGCGGCATTATTGCCAACACTATCAGTGACGTGTTCATTCATCATGTAACATATGACTATGCGGATCAAGCCATTAAAGCCTCAGCATCCAAAGCGATCTGGGAGAAAATGCAAAGTCTATTTGCATTGTGAGGCTTGGCTGGACAATTTCATTTGTTCCACCAAGCCAACCAGGTTACTATTAACCCAAGAATGGCTAGCGAAGACATTAATCATGTCACTTTGCTGTTTGATCAGATGAAAGATGCTGGTCTTGTCCTTCCCGACTCCTTCAAGGCGATGTTCCTTCTGGAACGCCTTCCAGGAGATATGTACCAATTCTGCTCCACTGTGGCACTAACCACAGAAATCGCCAATTTCACTGTGGATACCATAACCACAAAAATCTTGGCAGAAGTTTCGATGCTTGCATCAAGATGAAATCTCAGAACCAGAATTTCCAATGTAGAAGCTGGACCTTCCACTTCTCAACAGGTAAGCACTGCGAATAGAACAAATGTAATTCGCAAGGGACCACCCACAACTAATAAATGGTGTCCTTATAAGGCTAGTGGTTTGAGACCGAACCAACCCTCTGGAAACAGTGGTCCACGAGGACGCACTAAATTCCAAAGGAGACCCACTTCCTTTAAAGATAAAAAGGAAGCTAGCCAAGCTGGTTTTGAGATGAGAAAGCAGAATAAAGGAAAGGGAAAAGCATCCGTTACCAATATGGTAGACGGAGAACAAGGTTTCATTCATGAAGTTGTCATGGAAAACGAAACTGATGAATTGAACGAAGCAGAAGAAGCACATTGGAGTGAAGACATGCCACCCTGGCCAGAATCCCCAGAAGGGATTGTCTTCACCCCGGATGAACCGCTGGTGAACATGAATACATGGGAAACCGGACAAGAAGATTCAGGTATGGATGATGTTCATCACCCTTCCTTTCGAAGGAGCTCCTCTTTCTAACTCTGAGATGAAAGATGGAGCAGGACCTTCTCGGATTCTGATCAACATTGATTGAGACCAAACACTGAAGCAGGAAGAAGCTTCGAGACGAACCGAGAAGAGAAAGAAGGAGAAGAAGAAGACAGTGATACCGATAGGAGGTTTGATTTCTCAAACAAATCACTTTAACAATCATAGTGCTCTTCACATGGAGAGGATACCTTATACTTCAACAGAAGTGTTTCATGCTTCTATCCATGTGAGATCACATGAGAAAGGTAATCCTCAAGATCGTCCAAAGAGACAAACTCAAGGGTTATTAGATCATCAGAACCACGAAGTACATACCATGAGCTATACACAACAGGTGTATGAGTTACCAACAGGTGACATGTACAGTTGTTTGAAGAAACAAACTAATATGTCTCACATAGTTAATCCCAATCACGAAGGACACATTCCTAATAGACGTGAACCTCATATATATGAGAGACAAAGATTGGACTATGAGGACGATGATAGAGTAACCTTCTATGATGAAGAGAGCAATGAATACCTTTGCTATTATCTCAGAGAAGAATCTCTGAAGAGTGATTTCTCTAAGAATCATTGGATGATCGATAGCGGATGTACTTGTCACCTATCACCATATATAGATGACTTCGTTCATCTAAATCAACATGTTAAAAAGGCATCCGTAGCAAATGGAGAATCATCTCCTTTGTATGGACCAGGCACAGTTCTTCTGAAACAATCAGATGGTACAATAGAACCAACAATTGTGACGTTACATGACGTATGGTATGCTTCACACATGGTAAACAGACTTTTATCTGTTCCATCGTTAACAGACCACGGCTTTCGCTGTGAGATAACATCAAAAGGATCCAGCATTTGGAACAAGAGAGGACATGAGGTGATCTGGGCAACAGCCTCATCACCCACTAACAACCTCCATTGGTTTCAGTCGAATATGATTACTCCAATGATAGGATCTGTAACCTCTCTCGTAGATCTCAATTCTCATCAGATTTGGCATCAATGTTTTGGACATACATCTAAAAATGCATTAAGACATGCACACACGAATCTAACCAGAGTTCCTCAACTCCGAGAAACCTCTGATAACATCCCTTGTAAAGGATGTTCTCTAGGTAAAATGCCTAACCACGCCTTTCCACAATCCAAAAAATGAGCATCTTGACCACTTGAACTGGTTCATACCAATTTGGTTGGCCCCATGCCAATTGAACCACATTCTTGTGCAAAATTTATTCTCACTTTCATTGATGACTACTCTGGGTATGCTCTCACATCCTTCTTGCAGGTCAAGTTGGACACATTTAGGCATTTTTCTAATATGGTATCTTGGGCCGAAACCTTCACGGGCCACAAATTAAACTCTGTCTGTTCGGACCAAGGGAGGGAATTCATGAGTCATGAGTTTCAAATGTTCCTCACTTCCAGAGGCGTTACTCATCAAACATCAACCCCTCACACACCTCAGCAAAATGGAAGAGCTGAGAGATTTAACAGAACCATACTAGAAAAGGCTGAGGCAATGTGCCATCATGCCTGTCTGCCAAAATCATTTTGGCAAGATGCCATGGAAACATCAATCCACATCTATAATAGGTAACCCATGAGACGCCACAATTGGAAAACTCCTATTGAGATCTTCAAATCTGATGGGAAGAAACCAGATGCTTCTTACTTCCAAGTCTTCAGATGTAAAGCTTACATGTTTATTCCTCCTGAACAAAGGCCTGACAAACTGTCACCCAAATCAGAGGAAATGACATTTATCGGATATGAACCAAACACTAAAGGATGGCGTTTTTGGTCAAAAATAAAACATTGTGTTGTCGTGTCCACTCATGCTACTTTTGATGAAAATAGTTTTCCGCGGTGTTCCAAAGATCAAGAAGATGGACCTGCCCCTATTCCCATGATGGATGAAGAGATCCCTGATAACAATCAGGAACCTCAAAGACCTAGATCACCAGACAGATACGAATACTTTCGTATCCCCATAGGACCGGATCAAGAACCAAATATTCCTCCTGATCCATACGAACCCTATAGAGGAGAACCTTTTCAACCATACTTCTTTCCTGATCCGTCTGAATCATCAGATGATCATAATGACCGACCAGAGTCAAGACATTCTCCTAAAGAAGAATCCCAAGAAAGAGAAGATCTTCTTGAGAGAGATCATCAATCTTCACCAGAAAGACCACCTTCTGAACAACGTTTAACTCCCACAAGACCAGGGATTAAACAAGGACAACCTGACAATAGAGGAACTAATATTCAGGATGTTCATCAACATAAAAGATATCTCATTCGAAACTCTCCACCTATTCCACCTTCTCCACCAACTCCACCGTCACCAGTGTGGCGAGTACCAGCTACATATAGAAGGAACTGGTTACCTCCTAGACAAGGAGAGACTGAAACACTAACGGAGTTCAGAAGTTGTCCTCATCACTATCAGCCGATGAGAGAAGAACGAACCACGACTAGAGAAGCAGTAGAGACAAGACAGGAACAAAGATCACAACGCGTTCCTAGACCAAGAGTGGTTCCAGATAATGCATACAGAGATAGACCACCAGTAGAGATTGAAAGAGATATCAGAGAAGGTCTGGAACCGATTCAGGAGGAGCAAACTCCAGAAACGGAAATCCAACAAGAACCAGAGGAAGATGATGACATGGAGAACCTTTACAGCAGCGTTTGGTATAGACACCAAATGTCAAATGCTGTACAGATCTCAGATTGCATAGTTCCTAAACAATACTGAGATGTAGCAAAACTACCTTGAGATGAACAAAAAGAATGGAACGAAGCAATACAAAATGAGATCAGTTCTCTAAAAGAAAGAAAGGTATGGGAGCTGGTCGATCTACCTAAAGGTCGAAAACCCGTTAAGGGTAGATGGGTTTTTGCCATTTGTCCTGGAAACAGAGTAAAAGCAAGGTTCGTAGCAAAAGGCTTTACTCAAGTTTTCAGAATAGACTACGAAGAAACCTTCTCACCTGTGGCACAGTTTGAAACCATTCATCTTATGTTTGCACTAGCTGCACTCCATGACTGGGAAATGGAAGCACTAGATGTCAAAACAGCTTTTCTCTTCGGAGAACTAGATGAAGAGATCTATATGACTCAGCCAGAAGAATTCGTAGTAAAGGGCCAGGAATCAAAGGTCTGTCGACTAAAGAAAGCCATATACGGCTTGAAGCAAGCTGTGCTTCAATGGAACAAGCAGCTAAATCTGTCTCTTATCAAGATGGGTTTCAAAAGATGCATCTCAGATTCCGGCATCTATATAAAGTTCATTGGCAAGGATGTAATTATTATCATCATTTATGTTGACAATGCTCTCTTTATGGGTAGTAACAAAAAACAAATCCTTGATCACAAGAAGACATTCATGTCTAAATGGGAAAGCCGTGATCTTGGAGAAGCCAAAGAATATCTTGGCATGAGAATCATGAGAGATCGCAAAAAGCGAACTTTAATCCTTGACCAATGCGTATACGCAAACAAAGTTGTGAAGCGTTTTGAACAAGAGAATTGTAAGGAGACTGAGGTCCCTTTACCTACTGGATATTCACCTCGTCCAAAACAAGGACAGGTGAATGCAGTTCTTTGAAGCAAATACCAATCGGTGATTGGATCTTTGCTATACATAATGCTAGGAATCAGACCAGATCTAGCATATTCGGTGATTAAAATGTCACAATTCTCAGCGAATCCATCAGAAGAACATCTGATGAGAAGCCTACAAATAGTTTGATACCTCACGCACTCCAAGAAATTGTGTATTAAATATTCTGGAGAAGGTGATAGAACTGGTTTAATCGCCTATTCTGATACAGATTGGGCAGGTGACATGGAAACATCCAGATCAACTACTGGATATGCGATGTTCTTAGCAAATGGCATAGTGTCATGGCTATCAAGAAGACAGAGACGAGTTCGCCTTTCGTCAACAGAGGCAGAATATTGTGGCATGATGGAATGTGCCAAGCAAATCCAATGGATAACAAACATTCTCGAAGAACTGAGACTTCCTATCAAACACGTTCCATTATGTGTTGATAATCAAGGAGCTATTTTCATAGCATCCAATCCAGTTCAGGAAGGAAGAATGAAGCATATTCGTATTCCTCAACATTATATTCGCGAAGCTGTAGAATTTGGAGAAGTCAAACTGTTTTATGTTCCTTCAAATCAACAATTCGCAGACATCTTCACAAAGAATTTGAGTAAAATCAAATTCATACAGGGATGAAACAGTCTCACCCTTACACAATTCCCAACATGAACAGTGAGGAGGAGTGTTGAGAATGATGATTATGTCATCATTAGTCAGCATCGATTAGATGCTAGATCATGCTTATCTTCTTATCTTCTTATCTTATCTTTCTAGTAAGCATGATTACACATGATCCTATCTTAACAGATCATTACATGTTTTATATGACACTGCTCATGTTTTGCTATTGGCTATTACTAATAGTATGATAAGAGAGTTTACTGCCATTGGCTGTTATTGTTCTACATATTTAGAACAACCATACAGATACAAACACAATGTACTGTATATAAGGAGGAGCTTCTACCTAGTCGCTCCTCTAACAGAATATCCATCTCTGTTCCCTCATACTGCTCAGTGATTCTCACAAAGCACTACCACTACCCTATCCTTGATTACCGCCTCAAGTCTCCTACTAAGTGAGTATTCCCACTTAGCTCATTCCTCTACCATTCAGAGTCTTCCACTCTGAAAGTCCAAGGGCACAATGGTTCGGAAGAGGTCTGACCACTGGAGCATCTGACAGCTCTCACCTTGAAAGGCTGTTGCCGCTGACAGGAGCAGCATTGCATGGTCACGAAGACCAACGAAGACCTGCTGTTGTCCAGAGAATTCTCTCAATGCCCAGAGCAAGCATTGGAGGAGCTCCTCATTCGTGTATGTGTCTGTCGTACACCCGGTCAGTGAGGCCATTGCGACAGAGCATTGAGGCAGAGCCTCCACCCACTGGAGGTGGTCCCAGTAGCTTTTACGGCCTGTGACCTCTCAATCCTCTCTAGCTTGTTGTGCTTCGAGGCAGACTTGAAAGCCCGGATGCACACATCCTTTCGAGGGCTGGTCCGGGTCTCATGGTCCCTGGGATGCTTGTGCTCATGGTTGAGCTGGTAGTTCTCCAGTGCATTGATGACCTGGGCGATGTGGGCCTTGCCAAGGGAGGAGCCCTTGATTGTCTGTGTCTTGCTTCTGCACTTGAGCTGCAAAGGGAGGTCCAAGTCAGCCAAGTGGCCAGTGTTGGACCCACTGGACGCACCTTCTCGCGGGTGGACTCATGGTGGAGGAACGCCACAACCTTGGCAGCGGTGACTGGGAAGGCAGGCAGTGCAGCTCGAGAGGGATCGCTCGTGGCAATCCGCAATTGCTCCTGCTCGAACCATGCACGGTAGTTCTGGACCTGGCATGGATAGCACCTCGCGGTGCCCTTGCCCTCCATCTCTTTCTGTCTGATCTTGATCCGGATGTCATGGGTCTCCTGCTCTAGCAGCACCAGTGAGCACTGCGTGCGTGGTGAGACGACTGCCGCAGTCACAACACTGCAGCCCCTCTCCTCACGGTGGGGTCTCGATGGCAAAGGGGAGGATGGCTGTCCATCCACATGTGGGCTGGCTGGCTGGCCAGCAGCGGAGGGGGGCTCATCTGGCAGGCAAGCAAGTGTGCTTGTTGGTTTACTGTGCGTTCGAGCATGCTTGGTGGCACCCTGTGACGGTAGGTCTGCAGGGAGCTGGGGTGATGGAGCACGTCGGGTGGGTGCCATGTTGGGTTGGTTCGACGTGCAGGATGGTGGTCGTGGGCACAGATGGAGTACTCCACCGCCTGACTCAGTGTCAGCTGTTGCTGCCAAGGTCGCCGAGCTAAGGAACGAACGTGAAGTGTGAGGAGAGTGAAAGGAACGGGTGGTGACTCACCTTGGCTAGCACAATGAGCGGCGCCACTTCGAATGGACAGACTGAACGGATTGAAAGGAGTGGGGGCGGCCAGTGCTCAAATGTCCAATGTCTTTGATCATTCCATACAGAAGTGTGGCCTCGAATGGACAGACTGAATGGATCAAAAGGAGTGGGGGCAGCCAGTGCCCAAAATGTCTGATGTCTTTGATTGTTCCATACAAAGGTGTGGAAACATGGGGCAGAACAGAGAGAGCAAAAGAAAGAACAGTCAGCAAAAGAAACGATTGGAACGAACGAATGGCGCACACTCACCGTTCAATAACATCCCATCCATCCCTTCCTTGTGTTCCTTGTGCTTGCAGACACCCCGCAAACCTGGATGGTCGATGTGATTCAAGCGATCATGACGATCGCATGCGGTCGTTGCCTGCTGGACTGCTGCTCGCAGGGCAGGCATGAGCAGCCCCTGCAGGTTGGAAGCAGTGAGCATCAGTAAACCAGCCTTTGTCTAGCCAGAATGGACTAGACTGTCACAGACTAGACAGTTTGACAGCTCCTCTAGTAAGGTTCCCAACTGTCTAGATCTGGCCAGTAACTCTTTAGACTGTGACAGACTTTGACAGACTGTGACAGTTTGAGACAGCATTTCTCTAGTATATGACAGATCTAGACAGTAACCTCACAGACTATTTACAGATTGTCACAGTATATCTCTAGAATATGACAGACCTATACAGTTATCTCTAGACTGTTCTAGTGTGTCATAGTGGCAATAAATTCATGATTGAATTCACACAGACAAAGTAGAGAGCCAATCATTATATTGAAGGATATAAGTACAAGAAAAGAACTACTACAGTACAATATCAACATAAAGACAAGGATACTAAATGAAAACAATCAATGATAATATCATACAAGAAACAATGAAAACTTACTTTATTATTGATAACAAAGAAGATGTCTAGAGCAGTGATAAGACAAGAGATAAGCATAGTATAATGATGACTTACTATTGATGAAGTGAAGATATGTGAAAGTGATGAGTGCAAGAGATGATGATGGTTGAAGAAAGAGATGGTGTGGGAAAAGTTTCAGAGGAGCCAGGTTTATATATGTTTGGAGATATAAACAAGTACAAATATTAACCTTAGAGAAATTTATGCAAAGTCTTTTACACTACACTTTTTAACTACACTTTGACTACACTTTTTTGTCAACAAAAAAATAGAAGGGAGTGATGATAGGGGGAGAGGGGGAGGAGAG